>PVIU01000583.1:283556-296953 GCA_004026605.1 Ondatra zibethicus | reverse complement strand
ATATTAAGCAAGGAACATATGCTAAATGTTTTAATAAACATTCTATCCTAAGGAGTCTAAGTCTTGTATTGGAGATGGCTTGGTTAGATCATAAGAGGACGGTAACTATGATTATCTAATCTTCAACCCTATCGAAGGCCTGAGAAGGGAGATAATATTACTTGAGCAGGCAGGAAGTACAATCAAGTAGCTTCCAAAGTAAGCAATATATGACAGAGACAATTAGCTACCTGAGCAATCACCCAAAGTCTCATTTTGCAACGTTGAAGCGACCAACTTTGGCTATGGCCTAGAATAACTGACAGACCATTTTCAAAGGCAAGAAATTTTTCAAAACTGTCTTACTGGCAAGATTTGACAGTCTTGTTTATCCATTTCTGGATACTATATCTTGTCAGTAGTTGAGGCATGGGCATTTCTTTGCCCAAAGGCCAGTTTTTGCCAAGAAGAAAACAGGCTCCAAGTGGAATGTCTTTGGTGCTCAACATTCTCTCGGGAATAGATCGGTGTTGCCAGTAGCAATTATGTCTCATGTCTACAAAACCTTAAGTTATTTAAATGCCATGTTCCACAGATCCTTGAAGTGGTTGAAGATTATCTATCTATACAGAATATAATCTGTATGTATCTAAAGAACCTGATTAGTCTTACTATAAGTATGACAAACATAGATGACTATTGATCTATAATTCTTAATACCTATCTAACTTAAAGACCAAGACAATAAACAACTGCAATAAATGAGGACAATGACCTCCAAGTGTAAACAGTGTACAAGTATCTTGATCAGAGGCAGAAATGTACACTGCAATATAGTAAATATATATATATATCAATATATAAAAAAGGTTTTAAACAGGTAGAAGCATGCATGCATACAATATCCAATATAATTTAACTTTGTATTAATATACAAGAATCTATGCCAATGTAATTGTCTGTAAACAATAACTCACAAATACCAATCTATTATCCCATCATCCAATTTTCCCTCTTTTTTTTTTTCAAAAAGGTTCCTGAGCTTATAAAATTCCTTCCCCAACCTGCAACCATATACCAGTTATAATCAACCCCTAAAATGCTGTTCCTAAGCCTAAGGACTTTGCTGGGAGAGGGGACGTCGTCTTCTAGAATTACTTCCAGCTGTCATGGGGGTGATGTTCTTTCTAGGGGATCCTCTGAAAGTAAAATGATGGTTACATTTCAAGATTAATGTCTGGTAAGATTGCAAATAGTCTCTGAGTATTTTGTGGAAGTCTGGCCAAAACGTTGTTGTAAAAGATGTGCACCATTTCAGCTAACCAAGTTGGAACCATCTTGTGTAGCTGGTACCCAAAACAGGTCTTGTAGTAGCGTTATCAGTATCATGATGTCATATCAACCAGGTGGAGTTGTTATGGGGCCCCATCTTCTTCCTGGACACTTCAAAGATTATTGCAGGAAAATTCATTGTTCATTGTGGAAAACTTAAACATTACTTATATAGACATATACAGACATATATATTCAATGAAAGGCATGATAAAGACAAAATTAGATATGAAGAAAAGCAAAGATATTTTCTAAATACTTTTTTCTTTCTGTCCCACATCAAACGGCTCTTGACATGAGATAGAAACTCTGGGTTTTTTCTTTTAACAACATGCTTGGATTTAAAGAAGGACAGAGCCATTGTCCAACTCTAAAACCAGCTCTATATATTCATAAACATATACATATATATAAATGTATACATTGTATCATTTATACTTATGAACCATATTTGATTTTCTTGATGATCCTTATTGGATAGTTATTTTTCTACCTGTCATCATTCAAACATCAGGAGTTTCTTGAATTTTTGAAGATGAGTATTTTCCTGCAAAGACAAGAACAGGACCCTGCCCTCATCCTAAATGCTTTTCTTACTATGTGTGTGGTCATCACCAGTGTGGACGAGCTGTCATATCTCTGTTTCAATAGGTTTCTCCTTTTCAAAGCGAATCTTTATTAATTTCGATGGTATCCATAATTTTTCATCTCCTGTGGAAACAAGAGCAAAACCCCTTCCCCAACGTAGTACATCTCCTGGTTTCCATTGTGAGGTCAACACATCCTTGAAATATACTGGTTGATTCAATTCAGAAGTTTTTTCCATTATCCAATGCCTCTCTACTGCTGTTGTTCCTTTCTCATTAGCATTAAGAAAATTCAAAGTTAACAAAGGTTATTTATTTTATTGAATATTTTTATTCCCTGAAGTAAGAGAAAAATCTGAGTTATTAGATTAATAATAGTCTTTTTTGGCAAGTTAAGAAGGGTAACCTGGCAGTTTTTAAATTGTAGGCCGTGCTTCTTAGTGAGAAGTCCTACTTGTGGTGGTGGAGGAGGAAATCTAGAAGTGGCTGTGAGCGGAAGAGTCTGAGTTGTCTCTTCAAGTCAAGCATGTATAGGGAGGGACAGGTACAGAGTTTGTATTTATGTGTGACCTAGGAAAGGTGGCGAAGAGGCCTCAGTTCATAGTGTGCCTGTCAGCCATAGCTTCTAAGACAATCGCCGCTGGTGCATCTGCCTCTTGAGTCCTGGGGTTAAAGGCATGTGCTGTGCCCAGCTAAGATGATGGTTTTAAGTTGAATAGCTGCTATAAGGATTTTTCATAAATAAGTCATTATATTTCTTTGGCTTAATGATGTTGCACTACTCAGCTTTTTACAACGTACACTTTATAACAAATTCTGTGTGTAAATATGTGAAAAATGAGTTCACATACATGGTTTGGATTTATATACATGCATGTATGTATTTGATGAAGGTGGTATGATTAAAACTGCTCCGTTACAGAATTAAGTGCTTTCTCTCTATATATGAAAAACTATTCGTGGACTCACATGTTATGGTAGCATAGTCTCCATGGCTGTGAGGTCACTGTCCCTTCAGTTACTTTTCATTGTTGCTAAAGGCTGTTCTTACCACTGAGTGACACTTTTCTCCTTTAATTATCTGTTTCCATCTACTAGTTGGTAGGTGCATTAAAGCTCGGAGCCGGCTTTCCTTTTTGCTGTAGCCAGCAAGCCTAGAATTCAGTAAATATTTGACCACATAATTAACTGAATAAGTAAATGGACTTTACTGTTTGTTTAATCCAGATTGAGCCTGATTCTGTGGAGTGAGAGGTTTGAGTGTTAATCATGCCTTTCTCTGTAAGGAAGATAAAGATTTTTAAAGATTTTACTGTGTTAAATTTCCCATAGGTAGTTCATGAGAAAAAGTATAGTTTTTTTGAGTTCATATGTGCTATTTTACCAAGCCAAACAATAAAATAGTTTTAATACAATTGAAGTCTATTATCTTTTGTGTAAGGTCCTGTGTTTTTGATTGATGGACATTTCCTGCCTGAGGTACTGATTGAAAGTTCCTGACCCCTTCAAAGCATGTAGCTCTGTTGTATTGTTTTCAGCAGTGGCTCTTGCTAAGGGAAGGGAATAGATTCCAGAGGGTCTTTGGGGAAAATGTCATCAGTACAGTACAGAAGTGGCACCTAATCACGTCTGATTATTCCCACCCATAGACTTCGACTCATTGCATGGTATCTATGTAACCATAAGAGAAGATGGGAAATGTTTTCTGGGTGTCTGTCGAAGGATGGTCATTGCATTGTATGTAGGCTTAAGTACGTCTGTGCATGTGTGTTTAAGAGCGTGCTACAGCTTTTAAGTAGCTCAAAATTGCCTACTAGTTAAGGGTTTTGATTCTACGTGAGGCATTCTTCTCAAACAGACTGCAATTGGTTGGCTTTCTCTATCAGCCGTGGCTCAGAAATACCTGAAGTGAAAAACTGCACCTACACTGAATATAGAAATATCTTGAGGCTTTTGTTTCAGAAGCAGTGCACTGTGAACATGCATAGCATCTGTGTTCCATTAGTTACGAGTGATCTAGAGATGATGGAAGGTCTAGGGGAGGCTGCACATAGGTCATGTGCGAACCTTATGCCATCTCATACAGGGATTTGAGATATTAGAGGAACCCCTATATTTATTTTTGTTCACAGGGAGGACAGCTTAGAATCCTCCATAGAGCCCTTAAATCTTTCTCTTTGATTTTTACTCTTTCTTTTCCTGAACTCCATACTCTACTGAGTATTTTTTTGTCTGGGGTAACTAAGCACCATTCCTCGGAGGCTCATCAAGCTTGTTGTGTAGTCGGTTCTAGAAGCGCCCTGCTGCTGTTGCCAGCAGCTCCCCCACTTCAGGGATTCCTGCTTCCATAGCAGCTATCGTGGGAGCACTGGGAAACAAGAGGCTGAGAACTCAGTCTTGGTCTTTGTAGAGTATTATCGAATATATTGTCTTTGCCCAACCACATAGCTGGTGTGTTTTGTGTTTTGTTCAGTTACTAGCCTTTATACACAGTCATAGACACATGGAGCCTCTTTCATGGGAGCTCTGGACAAGCCATATGATAGTTTGAGCTTCCTGGTCTGCAACAGTGAGGGGCAGCTCCTGGGCTTGTCCTAGATATGCAACAGACAACGCATCGCCCTCTTGCTAGTGTGTACATCCAAGATAATGACAGTGGTTGTCACTCACAGTAAGAGAAAACATACAAAGGAGCTATCTTGTGATTTAAACTAGGTGGCATGCTAACCAGGCGAATTTATTTATTTAAGAAAATAAAAGGTGAGCCCGCTGCAGACTCTCCTGTCTCTGCCTCCTCTATCACTCACCGTGAGAGTACTGGGGTGACAGACATGTGCCAGTCTCCCCATGTCACAGGTCCTGTGATTGCTGACAGTTGTTTCTTTTTCCTTTTATGAAGCAAATTTTTATTTTTTTAAGAAAAGGTCTTTGTATAGATCTAAGTGTCGGGGGGAGAGACAGAAAAAAGTGGAAGGGAAGAGATAAGGCACAGAGGCTCCTGGGGAGAGAGGCTTGAGAGGGCTGCCCTGCTTTCAATCAAAGAGTGTCAGACACGATCCAGAGAGGCTCTGGAATTTTTCACGAGGTTTTGGAATTTTTTTTTGCACAAGTGTCTATAAGTAGACGGAAGTCAGTGGGGTTCTGCAGTGTAGTAGCCCCACCGCCATAATGTCAGAGGTCAAGTGGTAGGGGCGTGAAGATCAGCCATTCAAAGTCATCCTTGTTACCTAGTGAGTTCAAGGCCAGCCTGGACTGCATGAGAACTTGTCAAAGAAAGAGAAAAGATTTGCCCAACAGTGTGACCAATAAAGTTTATAATTCTAAGCTTGAGAAGAGTGTGAAGGTAGCCTTTCTGCATTGGGAGAAGACTCCTGTACTCAGACTGAGTGTCCTTTACCGTGAACACTTGGGGCCAACAGTAAGTTTGAGTTGGGATTTTGCCAGGGCAGTGGGATGGGGTGGTGATGTTCTTATATTCGTAATGATATCCTGGACCCAAGTCAAGTTATGAAACTCATTTATGTTTCATGTATGCTTTAAATAGCCTAAGAGTGGCTTTATACACATGTGTCCTTAGCAAACATGAATTTTAACTAAGACATCACATGAGATCAGATGTGGCATTTTCTACCTGTCGTGCCAGGAATGCCCAGTTTCAGATTTTCAGATTGGGGATATTCAACCTGTACCATGTTTCAACAGCTAATTACAGCACGTAAAGGTTCATAGTTAGAAAGCTATGTGGAATACTTAGGAACATAAACCATATCTTTATGTAAAGTGTCTCTGTTATAGCTCCTTCTAAGGCACTATAATATAGGAAAATAATAAAGAACTCTTGAGATAGAGCACAGGTCTTCTTCAACTTCCTCCAATAGGGTTCTGTTCAGTCCATCCTGGAGGCAGCCTCAGTGTGGCAGAAATAAGGTTTTGTGGTCAAATAGTGTACGTCTGGGCGGATGTGGATGTAGGCATTTACAAACGTAATAAGACTATACACCTAAAGCACAGACTCACTGAGATGTTAATCTTTTCGAATGAAGCAGTGAACTCCTCTACACTAAAATGGTTTACTGAGAATCTTTTATGTAGACTTTCGGGAGCCACGTAGTATGAGAGGTATTATTAGACTAATAGTGTCAGCTATGGCTGCTCAGAGATGTTCTGCTCATGAGCAGAAAAGTGATGAGCAGGTCAGTAAAGAAGGATGGAGTGACGACTTCATTGTGTGCTGTTCATTTCACAGAAGAAATCAGGGCAGAGACATTAATTAACTTGTCCATAGTCACCTGACTTGAGAAGATTGAGGGCAGAAGGTAATCCATATGGGTCTAATGTTAGACTTATTTATGTCTTTTATACTTGGTAGGAGCTTAGAGAGTGCTTCAGTCTTATAAATCATTAGGGTTTGGTGGGTTTCTTTAGAAGAAAAATTACAGTGTCTGAAATTTTTAGAAGAAAAATTTCATGCGTCATAATACATGTAGAAAATGGTCACTTCTTTCCATTTATGTATATATGCGAGCAAAAGAAATTCACATTGTGGGACTGGAAATGTGTGGTCAAGCACTTTCCTAGCTCATCTGAGCATCACTTCCCCCGCACTCCCCCCCCCCAAAAAAAAGGGAAAGAGAAAAGTAATTTTATATTGTACAAAACTGTTGCCTTTCTTTGTGGAATATTGGCAATGAAGCATTTAATGAGAGAGTTATATCGAGAGCCTGGGTTCAACAGCTGTGGAACACTTTTATTTCTAATGTATAATAGTGTTTAGTCGTCCTGGGATTTTTCAAGATGTTATCTAAAAAACAAAAGTTGGCAACATTATAGACTGGACTTTAGTAGAAACAGATCAAAGAAACATGCATGCATGCATATAGTATGTGTGTGGGGGTCGAGTTTATTTATTTATTTTTGGTGATAGTGGGGTTGAACTTAAGCCAGGCAAGTGCTCTCACCCTGAACTACACCCCCCTCTCTTTTTAGTGGTTTTTTTTCTTGGTAGTGGTGGCAGCTCACTGGATTGGCCTTGTACTCCGCAGGCAGGCAGGCAGGCTCTGAATTTGTGCTCACAGCCTCAGCCTCCGGAGTACTTGGGATTATAGGTCTATGCCAACAGCAACAACTAGACTTGCTTTTCAAACCTGAGTTCATACTGGAAGTGTTTTGTCTGTAGTTAACTCCTTTCTAAATGACTGTGTCAGCCACTGGTATCTAGCCTGAGATTTTACCATGAGTACTACCGTGCTGAGATGCGCCTTACGCAGGAAACACGTCTTGTTGATATCTACACCTTTATTTATCTCCTCCTCAAAACACAGGCCTCCAACTTATGTAGCATGATCTGGGAGTTGTAGTGCTCCCCTGTACCTCAACATTCAGGAAGCTGAGTCAGTGGGATCATAGGTTTGAGGTCCGCTTGAGTCGTACCGTTAGATCTTTCTCAGAAATCCAAACAGCAAAAAAGCGATGGGCGCTATAGTGTAGTTACACACTCATACTTCAAAGACAAGCCTAGTGTCACGGCAGTTCTTCTGGAGCATAAAGAGTTCACAAAACTCTAGTGTGCATGGGGAGAACAGACGCATTTGAGTAAGTCCTGCTTGCTTCATGAGTTCTGAGTAGAGGGTGTTAACTAGTAATGGTATAAATGTCATCTGATAAATTAGCAGATCAGTGATGATTAAGTACACCTACTCACACGTAGGGTTTAAGTCCTCTAGAGCTCTTTTGACGCTAGCTGTGGCAGTGTCCTGGTGTGTTCTCAGTTAAATGGAAGATGTAACTATGGTTTGTTTTAGGTTTGTGTTTATTTAATTGACATTTATGTCTGTGATTTAAATATATGTCATTTATGTCTGGTTTAAATAGTCTTTAAAAATTTTTAAATATATATGGGTGTTCTCCCTGCGTGCATGTCTGTGCATCATGTACATGCCTCATGCCTGTGGAGGCCAGAAAAGGGCGTCAGATCCACTGGAACTGGAGTTACAGGAGGTTGTAAACCACTATGTTAGTGGTGGAGCTCAAACCCAGGCCCCCTGGAAGGCAGCAAGTACCCTTAAGCACTGTGCCAATTCTTCAGCCCCTGGTATAAATATTGTTTCTTATTTATTTAGCAGTGTTTGTGGTTAAACTATGGTCCAGTCATTCATCTAACAGTGGGGTTGTGAAAGTTGTCAGGGTGGGGTGGTGCATGCCTGTGATAATGCTTGTGATCCGAGTACACAGGAGGCAAGAGTTGGAGGAGGAGTTCCAGGCTAGCTAGGGCTTTATAGCAAGACCCTGTCCCAAAGAAACAAAAAGGAAGAAAACTAAAACCAATGAATCAAAGTCCCAAACAATGAGGACAACAGCAAAGCCCTACAACAATCTATTGTTACAGTCCTTGTAGACCAGGAGACCAGGTCTAGTGTGATAAGAATCTCTGTGAATGGGGGTGGGGTGGGGATGTGGCACATGCCTTTAATCCCAGAATTTGGGAGGCAGAGGTAAGCGGATCTCAATGAGTTCGAGGTTAGCCTGGTCGACAGAGTTCCAGGACAGCCAAGACTGTTACACAGAGAAACCCTGTCTTGAAAAATAAAAAACAACAACAGCAAAAATCTGTTTGAGTTCAAGGCCAGCTTGTTTTACATGTCAAGTTCCAGGATAGCCAGAACTACTTAGTAAGACCCTGTCTCAATAAAACAAAACAAAACAAAACAAAAAACACAAAATCACAAACAACAACAAAAAACAAAAACCAACCAAACAAAAAACCTCAGAAAGGCATCTCAGTGAGTTCCATTACAGCCTGGTCTACAGAGCAGGTTCCAGGACAGCCAGGGCTGCACAGAGAAACCATGTCTCAAAAGAACCAAAACCAAAACAAAACAGCATCAACAAAACACTCAACCTAATAAACAAAAATTTGTGGTCTACCAGTAATATATTTTTAGGACTGTAGGGATCCATGAACAATTTGAGCAGTAATTTATCCATATGTGTTACTGTAATATATAACAGATTCCTTTGAGTTATATTACTAGTGAATTTCTAGTTAAGTATATTGGTGTTATGATTGAAATGCTGGGCCAGCGAGACATCTCAGTAGGTAAAGGTGTTTGATTCTAACCTGACAGAGCCTGCCTGAATTTGATCCCTGGGGACTACATGGTTGAAAAGAGAGCCAACCGATACAAATTGCCCTCTGTCTTCCAGTGTGCTATAGCACAGACACAGACATATATATGCACAAACAAATAATTAAATTAAAAAATTTAAAGATCAGAGTGTTAAAAATTTGTTAGTTTTCCTTTATTTGCTTTAGTTAGATAATTATTGGGTATAGTCCCAGGTTCATAAAACTTCCTTATTTATTTATTTTAACATACTTACAGCTGAAGTCGTGAGGCAATTCCTGTCTAGATACTGTGCACTAACAGTTTAAGTCAGCACTGGGTCAAGCTGGGAGAGCAAAATACAGTGTGCCTGTTTAGAAGATGTTAATCTAGGCTCCCAGTAAATCTCCCAGGGTTCTCCGTTAGTGGGAGCATGGGCTTGCACCTGTCAGTCTCAGCACTTCCAACATCTACATATTGTTGTTTTGTTTGACTCTCAAGAGCTCTTATTATCCCAGCAGCCTCTGGCTGTTTCTCCATCAGGCCTGGTAGGACCAAACCAATGCACATCCCACTGTACTTCACAGGGATGCCTTTTATAGCCTTTGCTTCCTGCGACCTTGATCCATACCCGTACTCAATAAAATTCACATCTGTGTTGTTATTCCCATTTATGTCAAAAGATTTTTAAGTGTCCTACACAGGGCATCTGTATTTCTATTTCTAATTTTAGGAAATATTTAATTACCATTTACTCTGAGTTTAATACGTCATTATTTTGTGCTCTCACCCATGGAACACAGATGGTGGGAAGGGAGTTCACACTCTTACGGGGACTCGGGGCATGGGTCAGTAGTGCAGGGGAGAGCTTGCCTCACATAGCACAGGCTCGAGTTTGATCTCCAGCAGTTAAAAATAACACTTTAAAAAATAGATTTAATTTCCTTTCCTGCTGCTCATTAACACTTGTCTCCATGACTTCTGGGTTAGCAGAGGTTGCATTTGGGATTGGAGACATCTTCCTCATCTTTGTAGTCCCTGCTACTAGCTGAACATCTGTCACAGTAGGGAAACAATAAACGCGTGGCAAGTGGAACCGAGTTGTTCAGAGCAAAACCGGTTCCCTTTTAGTCCGCAGTTCTTGACTTAGGGAACCATTTCACTGTAGCAGGCATGGGCAAGTCCACAGTAGCCCATGAGAGCTGGATGGGTCTCGAGCTCTGACCACTCCCAGCCCTGTCCACAAAGTGAAGGCAGGCAGGCAGGAAAGGCGTCCAGGGAGTAGATCTTGAAGAGAGGATTCCTGCGAGCTTTGAGTAAATAATCACTGAGTGAGGAGAAATTCACTAGGTAGTTGCAACTTCATTTGACATGTTTAATTTAAAAAATTCCATGTGGCACATGTCAATCTCAGTCATATTTATGAGCGATAATCACTAGGTTTCAGTTACTTATTTTGTAGTTATAGGCATAGATTCTGAATGTAGGCATGCTGATGTACCTGTCTAGTACCTATGGAGAAGCTGCTATTCTCCTAAGTTGTATTTATCTCACAGCATCTTCAGTGAGCACATGTGTGAGATAGGTAATGTTTGTGGCACTTTTACTGACCACTTCCCTGATATCTGTGAACATAGCAGTTTTTATCTATCTGCCATCTAATTGCACACTGTATAATAAATTCATGTTTAAGACTTATGTACTTTGTGTGTCATAAAGTTGACAGTAGTATGTAGTAACAGACTTGTGATTACCGGGAAACATGTATTCGTAGATAGAGAGTATTGGCATCTAGGCAGGTCTGCATGGATGTAGGGTGGCAATCCATTTTTCTTAAGCATCAAAGCTTATGGATTAAAGCCTAAGCATCTCCTTGGAAGTCCCATTCTAACTGTGTGGTAGCACTACATTTTTGAAGAGGGGATGAGGGCATAAGGAGTGACTGGAAGATCTCTAAGGCAAGCCCTTACTAGATTTTACTAGCTAAATAGGATCCGTATGCAGCAGCAAACAAGAGTATGATTGGTGTCTTACCATTCCAACTAGCGTATGTTTTCTAATGCATTATTAGTCAGTACTATTGGGATGGTGCATATAAACCTAGTATGTAAACAAGGAGGGGGGGGAGTGTGTGTGTAGACAAGTGAATGTTGTCTGTAGACACTTAAATGTCAAGTTCTTAGGTGTTTTATCACTTTTCATATAACCTAGTAAGTGGCAATATCATTCAGTGCTTCCAGGATGCTTGCTTTAAAAAAAAAGTTTTAAATATTATTTGAGCATGAATGAACCAGAAGTCTGTTTCCTTAGCTAGCTATCTGAACTGTTGTTATAAAGTTGCATTGGTTGGCAATTGCTAACAAATAGAGCTAGGGTAGTTTGTTCACTTGTTACTTGAAAATTGTACTTTACCAAATTAAATCTTCATCCATGTGTCTTAATCGCTTAACCCACCTATTTAGACATCTAGTTTAATACTATTAAAGTTCATTGTATGCTTATAAACTTTAACATTTTACGAATTTGGTTAATAGGACAATATTTAATAGTTTTGAATCTGTGGATGGAAGTATCTTTCCTGGTGCTCAGTGCTTTGCAGTAGGGCACAGCATCATAGTTTTAAGTGTCTTGAAGTTCTCAATTCAAATTGTAAGCCCATTCTTTTTTCTTTTTCTTCTGCTGCTTCCATAGCTCCCTGCAGATTTCACAAAACTCCACCTCACTGACAGCCTCCACCCACAGGTGACCCACGTGTCCTCCAGCCACTCAGGATGTAGCATCACCAGCGACTCCGGCAGCAGCAGTCTTTCTGATATTTACCAGGTAAAAAGGGCTCCTCAGTCTCCTGCTTCGGGGCGTCTTGGGATCCTTAGAGACAAAAGCTCTAAAGTAGATGTATGTGCATACATTATGGATGCATGTTTTATATATGAGGTGTAGTTTATGTTTCACAGACTTCACTGTGCTGTGTGTAGTTGAGGAAGTAGCTCTACTGCTGAGTTGTCCCCAGTTGGCAGAGTGTTTGATTGTGATGGAATTGGTCCTTGTTACTCAAAGGGTTCCATTCATTTGTCTACAGACAGAATTCGGTATATAAGTCTGACTCAACTAAAAAGCAGCAGTATCATCTTATGGTCATATCAACACATAATAAGCCTTTTCCCTCAAAAAATAGTTTACTTTGGAGCCAAATGTGAGTGACCATGGCATGGGAACACAGATTCAGGTTTGCCAACTTGTTACTATGTAAAGGTTGTGGAAATCTGAGTTCATGAAGACAATACCCAGGCACACATAGTTTTGCAAAAAAGTAGATATTGAAAGGTATCCAAGATCATACAGCTTTTTGTTTTGTTTTGTTTTGTTTTTAGAGACAGGGTTTCCCTGTGTAGCCCTGGCTAACCTGAAACTCAGTATGTAGACTAGGCTGGCCTCAGACTCAGAGATTTCTCCAACTGCCTCTGTCTCCTTCCTGAGTGCTAGGATTAAAGCCATGTGCCACAATGCCTGACTTCTAAGAATATTTCTGGATGGAAAAATCCATTGTTTCTTGCATTATCCTTTTACGATGACATAAATGAATAGAATTTTAATAATTTTTTTTCTTTAGAATCTGTTTTGGAAGGAAATTCTTACCAAAGTCTATATGACCTTAAATTTTATAGCTTAATGAAACTTTTATCTTAAAATTCCAGTGAGTGCTGTTTATATAAACAAATAACATTTAAAAGTTTTAAGAAGCAGTTTATGGACCCAAAGGTTTTTTTGTTTTCATTAGTTTTAAAGAAATTCAGAGTATTTAAATTTCTAAGTCAGTATACATCTTTCAGGACTTTTTTATATATCACCAAAACACTTAAATTTCCATATGGCAATTTTAAATTACCAAAAATACTTATTTTAGTGTGCAAAAAAATGAATGAAAAAAATGGAAGTGGCCACAGGTTTTATTGCATAGTTCTTCTTTGGACCCCCTCCCCCTCAAGGGGCAAAAACACCCCCCCACACACACACACATGAAAAATTATCAGAGACTCACATGATAGAGTTACAAAAAAATCCTGGTGTACTTGGGGGTGAGGAAGACACTTTATGGTCTGTAGCAGCAAAGATTAATGAAACATTAAAAGGTGATGTTTGTCATATAAACTGAAGACAGTGTCTTCTGGTATTGTTAATAACTATGGCTTTCTCAATGTTTTAATTTATATTGAGGCTAAAATTATATGTCCCATAGTGAGTGTGTGTGTGTGTGTGTGTGTGTGTGTATGTGTGTGTGTGTGTGTGTGTGTGTGTTTTAAGGTCAGCTGTAGTGGTACATACAAGTCTTTAGTCCTAGCAGAGGCAGGTGGATCTCTGGATTCAAGACCAGCCTGGTCTGTGTGCTAAGCTCTAG
>PVIU01000583.1:0-283456 GCA_004026605.1 Ondatra zibethicus | reverse complement strand
GTGGCATGTCCCTTACCCCATGCAGCCGCTTTTCAGAATCTGCCCATCAGCAGTGCTTGAGCACCTGCTCTCTAGTTATCCACAAGTTCCTTCCCCATTTAGTCTCAGGCTGACCTCTTGGAGGCAGGAGAGTAGCTTAGTATATCTGGGGGATCAGCTGGCTGGATGATGTCCTCTGAAAGGGCATATATGGTCCCATCTGACCCACGGGGCATGGATAAGTCCAAGGTTTCTATCCTTTGTGCTAGTCACATTTACCAAACGCTGGCCAGAAAAGCAGAAGCAAAGGAACCACAGATGTAATGGACAAGCCATGCTCAGCAGACAGACCCGGACAGGTGACAGGCAAACTCACCAGTAATGCTTCAGGGTGGACCCTGGCAAGAGCCCCAGGAATGTTCATGGTGAGGGGACAGAGGCATAGCTCCACACTGTTAGCTAAGCAGCCTGAGGAGCTAGCCTCCATGCCGAAATAAATTGTAGACCTAGCTGGTAAAAAAAAAAAAGAAAAGAAAAAAGAAAAAAAAGATATTTTAATAAAGGCTTGAGCACAGGGTTAAGAGAAAGGTTTATCTAAGAAGAAAATAAGACATACCCAAATGAGGGTATGGGCTTACCAAGGGAGAGTGGTTTTTATAAATGGGGATTTTTAATTTAGCAAGGAATCTCTTTTTTCTCCAACTTTAAAATAGGCCACAATAATCTTTCCTTTGTTAAAGAATTTTGCTCTCTTGGGAGATACAGAGCAAAGAGGCGAGTTCAGAGCAGGATGGATTACAGTGTGGGGCTGCCCTCAGACTTTACCTTTAGTTCAGATACAACCTCTAAATGTTGGCTGTTGATTTTTTGTTTTCAAAATATGTGTATGGGTGGGTTGTTTTTTTTTGGTTTTTTTGGTTTTTTTTTGGTGTGTGTGTGTGTGTGTGTGTGCATGTGTGCGCACGCAGGCATACAGTACCTACAGAGGTCAGAAGAGGGAACCAGATACCCAGGGACTGAGTTACCTTGTGGGTCCTGGGAACTGAACCCAGGTTCTGTGGAAGAGCAGCTGATGCTCTTAACTGCTGAACCATCTCCCAGGCCCTCTATTTATTTCTAGCATCTTCTTTTAACTCAGCTGTAGTTTTTACACTCCTGTTAAATGTGTAAATTACTGAATTCATTAATTCTTTTAAAATGTTTTTAAATTCCAATTAAAGTAGACTGCCTAATTATGATTTGAAAAAATTCTGTTTCCTAGGATTAACAGTTAAGTGCACATAGTAAAACAGTTTACAGATAGTAAATGTCCCCTAGGAAACATAAAGCCCAAGTTACTTTTAGATTTTTCCATTTTTTAAAAAAATATTTGCAATTTGAATTAACATACTTACCAAATGTAAAATCAGCTGTAGTAAAAAAAAAAAAAACTGTCCCCCTCAATACTTCTTCTCTCCCTGTCCTAGTTAAAATTAACTTCAATTTGACATAGCCTATAATTGAGTGTCAATCGAGTAATTATCTTTATCAGGGTGGTGGGCCTGTCTGTGAGCTATCTGTGCCGGATTGCCTTAGCTCTTCATCGATGGAGGAGGGCTCAGCCCATTGTAAGCAGCACCATTCCTAGGGCACATGGCTCTGGGCTGTATATGAAAGCTAGCAAAGTAGGAACTGTGAGCAGCCTTCTTCCGTGGGCTCTGCCTGGAGTTTCTGCTTCAGGTCCTGATTTCCTGCCGTGCTGGACCATGAACTGAAGGTGTCAGCTAAAAACCCTTTCCTCCCCAAGTTGCTTTTGGTCAGTGTCTTATCACAGCCCCAAGAGGAAAACAGAAACACTCCCTTAAATCAGATTAACACACCAAATGGTCAGGAACCAAACATGCTTTCAAAGCCAACAAACCAACAAACAAATAGATACCTTAAACTGAAGGCTTTAAAAGCAACCCTCACCCAATAGGATCCTAAGCAGCCAGCTCAGCATAAAGAAGTGGACCTTCAGCCAAACCAAGGAGGCCCCCGCATTCACCTGTGGAGATAACACAAAGGGTTGATCTGGGTGATCCCTCCTCTGGAAAAATTGCTTTGGGGACTCCAAGTTGAGTACCAGAATCAGCTCTCACCTGAAAAGGAATAGGAGATTATTTTAGAGCTGAATATGAGGACCATGGGCCAGAATTCAGGTTACTCAAATTCCATGTTCCAGTATTGTAATAGTATCATGAAGTTATAGTCAGTTGAATAAAGAAAATTAGGACTGCTTTTAAATACGTTGTTGGCAACATAAGGTAGGTGGGTTCCAGAAGAGTGGGAATCTTATCTGTAGGCCTACCCTGGCTGGTTTTATGTCAACTTGACACAAGCTAGAGTCATCTGAGAGGAGAGAACCTCAGCTGACAAAATGCATGCCTCAGATAGGGTTATAGGCAGGCAAGCCTATAATGGCATTTTCTTAATTAGTGATTCACGTGGGAGGGCCCAACCCATTTTGAATCGGGATGCCCCTCAGCTGGTAGCCCTGGATTCTGTAAGAAAGTACACTGTGCGTGCCAATGAGCAGCACTCCTCCATGGCCTCTGCATCAGCTCCTGCCTCTGGGTTCCTGCCCTGTTTGTCCTGACTTCCTTCAGTGATGATCTGTGATATGGAAGTGTAAGCAAAATGAGCCCTTTCCTCTGCAGGTTGCTTTCATTATAGGTTTCATCAGCAGTTGTAATCCCAGCTAGGCAAGGCCTCAAATGCACACTTAGCTTTTTGGGAAACCTATACTATGAAAAATGCTAGTTGGCAGCTAGCGTTCTGTGTCTGTATCCCGAAGGATTTATCTAATAGGCAAAAAGATGTCAGGTCACCTATAGAGGTGGGTGATAAATGGCTTCTAGGGAGCGAAAGGTAGCCTAAGATCATTTGGCTCTGAACTTGCAACATTGCAACAGTTTCATCGTCAAAGTTCCAGTCAGTCAAATCAGCTTTGCAGAAAGTTCAGAAGAAGCTGTTCTTTCTAGGAATGTTTTTGTTCACAGTAAAATTATCTTATTAAAATCTGTTGACTATGACAAAGCAAAAGTATTTAGATCATGTTGTTGAATTGTATCTAATCAATTATTTATCTTCTCTCATATATTATACCCGACTGCAATTTCCCTTCTCTCCCCTCCCCCACCCACACACCTTCAGATCCACTCCTCCTCCAATTCCCTCAGAAAAAAGCAGGCCTCCCAGGAATGTCACACTGAATTGTTCTTAAATTAACTACAGGTTTTGTTATACATTTAAGATAAATTTTTAAAAATTTATTGCATTCATATGTTTGTTGTGCATACATGCACGTGTGTGTGGAATTCAGAGGAAACTTGTAGGGGTTTGTAGCAGGCTTTCTTGGGCCAACAACCCCCAAATCATGATACGGAGACTTATTAGTTATAAATGCGCAGCCTTAGTTTATGCTTTTCCCACTACCTTTTATAACTTATTTTCACCTGTTTCTCTTCTCCTACGTTTTTGCCTTGGGGCTTTTTAACCTTACATTCTATATATCCTACTTTCCTGCTTCCTTGGTGTCTGACTGGCCAGCAACTGCCTGCCTGCCTGGCCCCTGGCATCTCACCCTCCCTCGTTCTCTCTTCTCTGTGCCCTTCAGCCCCACCTGTCCCTCCTTTGACTGGCTATTGGCCATTTAGCTTCTTATTAGACTAGTCAGGTGCCTTAGGCTGACAAGGTGAAGCAGCAACGCATCTTTATATCGCTAAGTAAATGCAGCATAAGCAAAAGTTGCACACATTTACATAATTAAACAAATGTCATCTAATGTTTAGAAATGAAGTGTGTAAATTTATTAAAAGTGATCAGAATTCACATACACAGAAAGATCATTTTGGAAACCTCATACACATTCCATTATATGATTTCACACAAATGGAATATTATACTCACTTTACAAAATATCTTTCATTGCTCCTTAAGAATTTTCACATTAGATGACAATAAAAAGTACCTTCCTTAAAAATAAATCCCTATTCATAATTATTGGTATGTTTAGGCAATGCTATTTGTCTTTTTTAAGTACTAAAAACAAGTGAATAAGTATAATATTGTGTACAGTACATTTAAATCCTAAATTTACTCAATCTTCTTTTTTAAAGATAAACGTATCTTTTTAAAAAAATAACATATTAAATATAAACTTTTCTATAATTTAATGGTCTTATGGAGACCTCCCTGATAGGTTGTCTTATATTTCAAACAACCCCAAATGTATTTTCAAAATGATTTGTTAGTGATAAATGCATTTGTAAGTTCCTGGGTATTTGAGAATTTATTAGTTTGCAATAAGAATTATAATTTCTGGGGCTGGAGTGATGGCTCAGTGGTTAAGAGCACGAATTGCTCTCCAGAGGATCCATATAGTGGCTCACAAATGTCTTGACTCCAGTCCCAGGGCATCTGGCCTCCATAGGCATCAGACATGCACATGGTACACAGACACACATACAGGCAAAACACCCATACACATAAAATAAAATATATAGCTGGGCAGTGGTGGTGCATGCCTTTAATCCCTGCACTTGGGATACAGACGCAGGTGGATCTCTGTGAGTTTGATGCCTGCCTGGTCTAAAGAGTGAGTTCCAGAGCAGGCACCAAAGCTACACAGAGAAACCCTGTCTTGAAAAACAAAACAAAAATAAATAAATAGAACAAAATATTTAATTAAAATAAGCCCTTTCCCCCTAAGCTGGAAAAGAAGGAGCCGGGGCGGAGAAAGAGTTTCTGCTTCTCTGACATGACTTTGGAAATCATGCTTTGACTCATTAAGTTTCGCCTCGTACTTAACTCTTTAGGAGGTAATTATTTCAGATTTCACAACGGTGTTGAGATCAGGATAAACTGACCTCCCGTACGTAGTTATTGCCCATCCCATAGCTCCCTTCCTGCTGCTCAGGAGAGCTCTGTGGGATGAACATTTTTCTGTTGGGGGTTGGAAAGATGGCTGAGTGATTGAGAGCACTTACACTCAATCATGAGGTAATGAAGTTCAGATCTCTGTACCTAGGTGCCAAGCTGAGTCTCCAGTAAACACCTGTGGCTCCATCTTCAAGGGACTCAATGCCCTCTTCTGGCTTCCACATATACACAGAACTTCACGTGTATTCATGTTTTCACATAGACATATAGGCATATAAATGCACACACGCCCCCACACACAAAATTAAATCTTTTGGATTTCTCATTTGTTCTTTTTTCTTGCTTTCATTTAAAAATGCCCAGCAAATTTGTTGTAAATCTACTTATAATAATACAACATCTAATGCATTTTGTTTTAAATAAGCCATACAATACTCACCCATCTGATACTATTTTTAAATTGCTCTTTAAATATTAATGTGCAGGTAAATCTATATTAGGCTAATTGCTTAGAAGTAGGTAAGCCTTCTTTGTTTTTCAGACAGATGTCATCAGACAAGCTTTTAAATATGAAGTATCTGTGAGTTTATAGTAGCAGCTTAAAGGCCTGCAGTAATCTCTGTTTGGAGAGCTGGAGGCTTCACGCTGGAGAAAGAGAGATCCCCTCAGGGCTTGGGAGTCTCCATCTTTGATAGATGATTAAAGAAGGCTCTTTTTGGAGGTCATCCTCCTCAGTAGGAAGCTGAACTCCTTCCCTGTCAGAAACTCACTGAAGTGGTGCACACAAACACCATACTTTCTATGAGGCATGCATGGCCACAGAAGGTCCCAGAAACGGCTGCTGCTGTGGGTAAAGAGTGGAAGGACTGTGGTCTCGGTGGTGGGGACAAAAAACAAGGTTTTCTCATGAAGCAGGCTGTCTTCTACCCATGACGGAGTATACCTGCTGTTAATAAGGGGCATTGCATTCTTTTTAAACTGGATAGAGGAAGTCTGTTCAGGATCATGTGGTTTCCAATCTGAGAGTTCTCAACTTGGTTATTGTTTACAAAAAATAAAGTGGTATTCCTGGCCTGATAGATACCACTGCACCTTGGCTGTGGGTCCCAAAAGAGTCGACAGAATCCAAAAACGTTTCAGACTCCATCAAGATGATGGCCTCTACTATGGTGTCAGAAATCCCTTAAAGAATGTAAGAGGCGCAGGACCAGAACACACGTGCCCCACGTGTCCAGCACACAAATGATGACATATTGATCTGAAGAAACAATGCACTAAGGAAAATAAGGAGGCTGCAGAATATGCCAGAAGAGAATGAAGGACCAAAGCAAAGCTGCAGGAGCAGATCGCTAAGAGACACAGGCCGTCCTTGCTGAGAGCTCTGAGTCCGAGCCCAGCCAAGTATGAGTAACAAAGCAATGACTTTGAAAAGAAGGATGAGGAAGGGTTCAGCATGTAGCTCAGCAGCAGACGCTCAGCTTGCTTTCTGCCACTGCTGTCCCTTTCTTATTAGCATTAAGAAAATTCAGGGTTAATAAGGCATTATGTAATCTATTTCTGGGGGCTGGTATCTTAAAGGCTATTGGCTGAAGAAGCGGAAGGAGCTCCGCAGCATCTGCCATTCATTCTTTAAATACTGAATTAAATTACAAGAAAATGATTAAGACTATGGAGTTAAAATTCATGGGTTCTCGGCTTATGTCATGGTTCAGTAGCAGCATGACCTTGGCCTTGGGGAAAAGACCTTTACCTGTAGGTTTAGAAAATAGTGAGAGGTATCCCTATGCTTGTAAGGATTAAATAAGAGGATGCAGAGTTTACAGCATTGCCTGGCATATTATAATATTCGATGCTAGTCTGTTATTAAATTCATTTTTGTTTTTTAATTTTATATCTTTCTCTCTATATCTATCTACCATCTCTCTGTCTTATATATTTATTTATTTTTTACTTTGTTTATTGATTGATTGATTGATTTTTTTTCAGGGCAGGGTTTCCCTGTTTATCCTGGAACTCTTTCTGGAGACCAGGCTGGCCTTGAAATCAGAGATTCACCTGCCTCTGCCTCCCAAGTGCTGGGATTAAAGGCATGCTAAATTTCATTACACTTAGTATTTAAATTTTTTTCCAGTGGCCAATTCTGAAATATCTTTGTTACCTTTGAAAATCATGTGAGCTATGATTTTTAAGTTAGTAAACTTTATAATAACTTGTTTTTGTAAAGTTAATTTTACAAATCGTCTTAGTTCAGTTTTTCAGGTGGAAAAAGATGTTTGTGATGTTCAAGGTTGATGTAGTTAATATATATTTAAATTCATCCTTAGGATGCAGAAGCAGTTAGCGAATTCCATGACTACCATGTCAAATAAGACCAAATTGATGGATACACTGGAACCATAAGTCATTAAAGACTAGATTGACTTGAAGGATGGCAGTTTCTAGTCTTCAGATTAGGCTAAAAGCCATCTTGAAATGAGTGATTCTGGTAACTAAGAAAATGTTCAGTTATAATTTAGCTCTGTGCTGATGGAATAGAATGCTTTTAGGTGTATATGTGTTGTAGAATATTAGTTTAAGATATTTACATTCATTTATGCTGTGCGATATTCCTTTAATGATGCAAAGATGTATTTCATTCTTTTATATTGCATTTGTTTAACTCTGAAAAGATGTGTTACTTTGCCTGCCTAGAATAAAACAGCTGATTGGTCTAATAAAGAGCTGGTTGACCAGTAGGTAGGTAGGAGAGAGAAATAGGTGGGGCTGGTGGGCAGAGGAAGTCTAGGAGGAGAAATCTAGGTGGAGGCGTGAGAAAAGGGAAGGAGAGGAGGATGCTAGTGGTCAGCCACCCATCCACACAGGCAGTCATGGAGTAAGAAGGAAAGAAAGATATATAGAATAAAGAATGTAAAAATCCCAGAGGTAAAACATAGTCAAAGAGAAACGGGATAACTTAAGTTAGAAAAGCTGGCTAGAAACAAGTCATGCTAAAGCTGGGCATTCATAAGAAAGAATAAGTCTCCCTGTATTCATTTGGGAGCTAGGGTTGGGCCCCCGATGAGTAAAAAAATAAAAATAATACAAACTACATATATGTTTAGCCTTCTGCCCTGTTTAATGGTTTAAAGTTCACCTGGCCTTGGAATAATTCAGATAGTTGTAATGCTTGGCGTATGTGGTTCTCAAGCTGCCTTCAGTTTATGGCTCTTTCTCCCAAGAAGACCAACGGGGGGGAAATGGTTCTGTCATCTTTCAGACAGTCCTCCTGTGAGAGAGATCACTGAACATAGCGAATTGTTAAACTCAGCAGAAATCATTCCTTTTTAAAACTGAAAACAAATGCTTCTTTTTTACTTCCTGTTTTTCTCTGCTTTTCTTATCATAAATTCTAGTTTCTGAGGCAAAAAATATTTTGTCCATAATTTTAATTGGAAATAACAGCTACTCAACTTTTGAGATTTCTCTTTGGTTGTACACAGCTGCTTGTTGGATGCCGACTCCCAAGTAACAGTAAAAGAATAAATGTCACAAATCATTTTGAGCCGTAATTGTTCTTACCTCATGGGTGCCCCATGACCGATTGGATTAAAGTAGTTTTAAAGTCTGTTTTTCATCCGATGTAAGGCTACGGAGAGCGAGGCTGGTGACATGGACCTGAGTGGACTGCCGGAGACGGCCGTGGACTCTGAGGACGACGACGATGAAGAAGACATTGAGAGGGCTTCGGACCCCCTGATGAGCAGGGACATTGTGAGGGACTGCCTGGAGAAGGACCCGATAGACAGGACTGACGACGACATCGGTGAGTGCCTGAGGAGCGGGCCCTTCAATCTGGTAGAAATGTTGAGAGATAAATGCTGGTACAATGTAGTTCAAGTCTGGAAGAGTTTTCGAAGTCCAGCATCTCCAAACTCCCTTAGTATCAATAGTGGTTGCCAAAGCTCTTCCTTGGTATTTAAAAAAACAAAAATACTCGTTGAAAAGAGTTTTACTCAGCCAGTATCTGCAAATAGTTCTGTGAACGAATCTTCTCATAAACCCATCCACATAATGTTTATCTTAGCTTAATTTCCAACCCCTCCCAAGTAAGTTAAAAGAAGTCTTAACACAGCATTACTTTCAGTAATTTTCTTGCAAGTATTATTCTGGGATTAAACATTAGTTAAGTGCTAGTTGACAAAGTGGCCCTGTAAATGACTGCTCTGTGTTTATGTATGAGAATGCAATTAGGTGAAAGAAAATAGCAAAATGAGGTAGTTTAGTAGCCTGTGGGTTGTAGAGTTCAGATTTTATTCTTTCTATCTAGTATATCATTCTGTTATTATTATTATTCAGTAGGATTTGTTTACTTCATTGTTTTATTTTAGGCCAGGTTTTCTTGCATGGCCCACATTGACATCAAACCCACTGTCCTCCTGCCTCAGCCTTTCAAGTGTAGGGGCTGTAGATAAGGTGTTGCTTGGTTTTTTGTCCACTTGACACAACCTGGACATATCTGGGAAGAGGGAATCATAACTAAGAAGCTTCATCTGTAAGATTGGCCTGTAGACAAGTCTGTGGGGCATTTTATTCATTGATGATTGATGTAGAAGGGCCCAGCCCACTGCGGACAGTGCCACCCGTGGATTGGTGGTCCTGCGTGGGGTAAGAAAGCTGGCTGAGTAAGCTTTGGGGAGCAAGCCAAGAAGTAGCATTCCTCCATGGCTTCCCTTCATGGCTTGAGTTCCTGCCTGATTTCCTCAGCGATAGACGGCTACCTGGAAGTGTAGGCTGAAACACACCCATTCCCCTGCTTATAGTCACGGTGCTTTATCACTGTAATTGACAACCAAAGACAGATTTGTGTTAGAAGTGGGATATTACTGTCACAGATCTGACCATGTGGTCTTGGGAGAATTGTGGTATTTGCACTTTAGGCTAGAAAAGCCATTGAGTTCTCCAAGTTCAGTGGGCTTTTCTGGGGGAATGTGGAAGTTAAACGTATTGAGAATAAGCGAGTAAGCATTGTTTCTCCATGGCTTTTGCCTCCAGGTATTGTGTCCTTGACCCAACTTTCCCCACTGATGAGTGTGACCTGAGAGGTGTAGGAAATGAGCCCTTTCTTCCCCAAGTTGTTTCTGGTCATAATGTTTTATCCCAGCAAGAGAAACCCTGACTAAAACAGATATGTACTGGTGGAGGCGCAAATGCACCTTGAAGTTAAAAACATTAGGGGGCTTTATGTCTCCCTTTCTACAGGAGCTGACTTGTTTGCTTCATAATAGTTTTGCCTTTGAATACACACCCAACTCTGGCTCTTTTTGCTTAAAGTACCAAGTGCTAACTAGAGGTATTTCCCACCAGCATTCTAGAATCTGTATCTACCCGACAATCCCAGGTGATTTGTTTATTATACCACTTTGCTAACTCTTTAAACCCGTACATGTTTGAAGAAGAATTCAATGAACTCATCAGTGAAATTAGATATGGGGAGGTGTGAGGAACTTGTTGCCTGTCTTTTAACTAGGCAAACATACTTGTGGAAAAACTGTGACAGTTCAAGCTGTTTACATATGGCGGAAAATGGAAAACCAACGCTCAGATTACATGTGTTTAATTAAAGTCATTTAGAGGAACTGCAAACCAGTTAGAGATGAAAAGCATGTGCTGGTAATCATTCATTCATTTAGCGCACGTGTCAGGGCGCCTTCTAGTTCAGGGTGAAGGAGGAGATGAGACCCTGCTCTGCTGCAGAAGCTGCATTGTGTTGTGGGTCAGGGGAGGCGTGACAGATTGCCTGAGCTGTGAGGACAATGAGCAAGGGCTGGGCTGACAAGAGTGCTTGCACCAAAATCTAATCTGATGACCAGAGTTTTCACTGGACTTAGAAGCATTGGTGAGGGTTACTTACAGGAGCATGGGTACTCAGCTGTATCGCTGGGAAACCCACCCTAGCGTGGACTACAACTAGTGAGAGCTGCAAGCCTTGCAGGAAGCCGGGCAGAGCAGAGATTCTCCTCTGCTGTTTGGGGCCAGTCCTCTCCCTCAGCAGTTGCACACAGCATCCTCTACCCTGGAGCGGGATCTTGGTGATGCTGAGTTTAGGTTTCCTAGGCACATGAAGCTTGCTCGGTCTCAGCTGCTCCCACTCTCTCCTGTAGGGAGTGTTTCTATTCAGAGGCTAGTCCCCATACAAGGAGGCATAAACTTGGGCCCAGGGGAATGGTGGTCACGCAATTTGGCTTCCTTGGGTCAGACATTTCATCTGTTTCCAATGGCCAGAATCAGTTTCCACACTCTCTTCTTGCCCTAGGCCAACTTTTAAAAACAAACCCACCTATTATAGTTTTTAGTAAAAGTATATGTGTTCAACATCTCATCTTATTCCAGAGTGGTTTCCATGAGCATTTGAAAAAAAAGCTTAAATACTGCTTATAAATGGATCAGTTTGAAGCTATCTTTTTTTTTTTTTTGTAAACTGACTCATGTTTCTTTTCTTTTTAATGTGTCAATTTGAGAGTGGTTGTGAGAGAGATTTTAAAAGTATGCACAGCATGTCTATTGTTCCTAGAAATTTAGGACATACTTTGTATCTGAAAAGCCTTCTTTCTCAGAATCCCTGGAAAGCAGGAGCTGCCCATGCTCCTACAAATAAACACAAAAAAGCTGGCTGGCTTGCTTCTAATGTGTGCGTCTGTGCAATGGCTAGCCTTTATTTGATACCATTACTAATGGAAAGCAGGAGCTGCCCATGCTCCTACAAATAAACACAGAGCTGGCTGACTGCTTTCCAGTATGTGCGTCTCTGTGATGGGTAGCCTTTATTTAATGCCATTAGTCAGCAGGGTGTGACAGAGCTGATGAGCATGCGCACATGCACATTTACGTTAGAGTAGATGAAATTGTTAATTTTTCTAACAACTGCAAAAAGAAAACAATTTTTGTTTGGGTTCCCAAAGATCACTGGATGTGTGCCCTTGTCTCAGTACTTTGAAGAAAAAAAGGTTCTCATAGTCAGTTTTGTTCCACGAACCATGACTTTGTAGGTACTCAGTTATTGGATGGTTGCATCTTTTCTGATGTGGGAACTAAGCTCAGGTCCTTTGTAAGAGCAGGACATACATGCGCTTGACTCCTAACTGTCTCTCCAGCCTGATTTTGGTATTTCAACTGAATCTAGGAAATGGTATATATTTACTATTAGACCTTTTCTCTCTTTTATCATCTTTATTCTTGCATATGACACAGGCATTTCCTATCCAGTTGTATTTTTAATCCTAGCCTCTGTTCTCAAAATGGTTTCATTAAGCATTAATTTAATAGGACTCTTATCAAGAAGCAAATGAATATACCTGTACAAAGCAGTTTAAAATCGTTCTGATAGGGACTGGTGATGTTGCCCAGGAGTAGAGTACTTGCCAAGTTTGTGCAAAACCTTAATTAAAAAAAGACAACCCATTAAAAATAATATTTACTAGTAAAAGATATTTTACAGCGTATTTCATTTCTAGTCATATGTAAAGTAATACTTGTTTTCTGTTATTGTCTAAGCACATATTAAATTCCAAATGTTTTTGAAAAAGTATTTATTGTTTCTTTTTTTATATATATACCTATTGGACTTTGCAAGAAAATGTAGCAACTTCCAGAGACAGAAAGGGGTAAAATGTGTGATCAGTAGGATGAGGGTATTAGCTAAAGAATAGTCTAAAAAGATCAGGGATACTCAGTGATATGGTAGGAGAGGACCGTGACTTCTTTGTTGCTCTCTGTGTTTCAAATCAGAGGGCCATTGCATTTGTGATTGTAGCTACTCCTGCCTTTTAAGTGATTTGCTGTGGATCATCTATTGTAGAGTTATTTTATTGCTATGTACAAGATTAAAAAAATTATATATGACTTGGCATTGATATGCCTGCTCATTCCAGAAGACAGAACTTATTCTTTCTGTAAAATATACTTTGAGTTGGGCAGTGGTGGCTCACGCCTTTAATCCCATTACTTGGAAGGCAGAGGCAGGAGGATCTCTGTGAATTTGATGCTAGCCTGGTCTACAGAGTGAGTTTCAGGTCAGGCTCCAGAGCTACACAGAGAAATCCTGTGTGGAAAAAACAAACCAAAACCAAAATAAACAAACAAAAAGATATACTTTGAAATTTCTCAGAAGGCTGTCATATCCTACAGAATCTCTGGGTACCACCCATCTTCTTTACTCCCCTGGTTACCAGCGCCAACTCTGTACTGAAGGGCTCTACAGAGGACTTGAGATGTAGAGTCTAGTCATAGCATGGCATTACCTACCCAGGGCAGAAGAAGACCTTCAGTGTGTACGTGGGGGTATTTTGTTTCTGGACTTGTTTTTAATAGAAATGATGGTTTTACTTTTCAGAACAACTCCTGGAATTCATGCACCAGCTGCCTGCCTTTGCCAACATGACAATGTCGGTGCGACGGGAGCTCTGTGCCGTGATGGTGTTCGCCGTGGTGGAAAGAGCTGGGACCATTGTGTTAAACGATGGAGAGGAGGTCAGTGGGTGTTTTGATCATTTAGAAAGCTCAAGGATCAGTGGTCCCCAGATGTGTTTAGCCTTGTGGAACCTCAGCAGTAATAAGTTTGGATAGATGGAAACTGATGGCCTCTCATTTATTTATAGCACTGAAAAGCCTTCCTGTTTCCCATTTCACAAAGTGTTACTAGAGGCTTTGGTTTGGCTTTGTTGCTGGGAACCAAACTCAGGGCCCTTCACATGCTAAGCGGGACTTCACCACTCAGGTTGACTGCCATCCTGAGATTTTGTACTTTTTAGCTTTTGTACTATGCATCATAAATACACTGCCTCTGATCAGAACAAAATGATGTTATACTGAGACTTTGATGAACATTTTATCTTCTTTACATTTCCTTTGATATATAGAGGAAATTTTTTTTCCTGTGTCATTTTGAGAATATTCAAAATGTTGGTTTTTCAAGATAGGGTTACTCTGTGTCCTGGAACTAACTCTGTAGACCAGGCTGGCTTCGAACTCCCTGAGATCCACCTGCCTCTGCCTCCCAAATGCTGAAATTAAAGGTATGCACCACCACTGCCGGGTGAGAATATTCAAATTTTTAAATGGTTATACTCTGTGCTAGGCCTAACAAGTGTGTAGATGTTTTGCTACGTCTTACTGCTTGCTTGGTAAGCAGTTAAGATTTTTCTGGTAATTTATTCCGTCTTGAAGACAGAAGACCCAGGAGGCTAGTTTGTGACTGACCGTTGTAGCATTTACGCAAGGCGCTGATATGCTGTCTTCTGCTGTGTCTTCTTTTCTCTCAGCTGGATTCCTGGTCAGTGATTCTCAACGGTTCTGTGGAAGTGACCTATCCAGATGGGAAAGCAGAAATCCTGTGCATGGGCAACAGTTTTGGTGTGTCGCCTACCATGGACAAAGAGTACATGAAAGGGGTGATGAGGACCAAGGTGGATGACTGTCAGGTATGAGATGCGTGACAGCGTAGACTGGACTCCTGACTTTGATAGAGTTCCTTCCTTTCGTGTTTTGTGAACTAGTTTGAGCAGCCGAAGTGTTAATCCTTCCTTGAAATTTGGTAGAATTCAGCAATGAATCCATCTGGGCCTGGGCCCTTTTCTTAATCAGGTGGGTTTTGTTTTGTCTGCTACTCCATCAATCCTGTTGTTTGTTATAGATCTGTTTAGATTGCTCATCCCATCTTGGCCTACATCTAAAAATTAATTTCTTTTTAGATTTTTTTTAGTTTTTTATTTTCCAATATTATGTTTTCAAAGTTTATTTTCTAAATTTCCTTCGTATCTGTTCTAATAGCTCTTTCACCTCTATTTTTATTAATTATGTCTTCTGTGGCTATGGTTATATCTTGTTTATCTTGTCAAAGAACCAAATCTTGTTGATTTTTAGTTTTGTTTTTGCTTGTTTCTATTTTGTTAATTTCTTCCTCAATCTTAAGTATTTCTTCCATCTGCTGGTTTTGTGTTTAGCCTGTTACCGTTTGTCCAAGGCTCTGTAGTGTGCCATTAAGTTATTATTTAGGTCTGATTTCTTAATGCAGACCCTTAGAGGTATAAACCTCCCTCTTCAGGCATCTTTTGCCATATTCCATAGGCTTGAGTTGTTCCTTTTGTTCATTCCTATGACTCTCTGATTCCCTTCTTGGTTTTTGCAGTTACCCACAAGTTGTCCAGCCGTGTGTTATTTAGTTTCCATGACACTGTGAATGTTCCGGAGTTCCTCGCACTTCTGATTTGTAGTTTTATCCATTGTGATCAGATAGAGTTATTTTACCTGCCCTGCTTGCTAAGACTCACTTTGTCCTGCAGTGTATGTCCTGTTTTAGAGAATGCTCACGGACTGCTGTAGTGTTGCATAGAATGTCCTTTGTCTGTTAGGTCCCTGTGACCCATGACGTCATTTAACTCAGATGTTTGCCTATTTTATGCCTGGGTGATTTGTCAATTGATGACACTGTTGTATTAAAAATCTGCCTCTTATTTCACTGGGGTTACTCTATAACTTTTCCTGCAAGTAGTATTTGTTTTGTGAAATTAGTGTTCAAGGTTCTATGAGTTTTATGTTTAAAATCATAACATCCTCTTAATGGATCGCTGCCTTACTGGGTAAGAGAGGCCTTTATCTCTTCTACCTAGTTGTGATTTAAACTTTGTTTTGTCAGATAGGAAAATAGCAGCTCCTGCTTGTTTTCTAGTTCCATTTGCTAGGAATTCATGTTTCTATGTTTTACCCATGTAAAACCGTTCCCCTCTTTCACAATGAGGTGAGTTTCTCGGACACAACAAATAGATGCCCCTGCCTTTGAGTCCATGATGTTGGTCTGTGTCTTTGGGATGAGCGGAGTTGCTGGAAGGTGTGTGTTATGTCCTGTCATTTTGTTGATTGTTGAGCAGTTAGTGTTTTCTTGTTCTTGTCTAAACATCCCTGGAGTGCTTCATTCTCCTCTCCGGTCCCAAGGATGTGTTTGTCTTTCTCTTCATTTTTCTGAAGAATTCCTTCATTATCTTCTGTAAAGCTCATTAAAGCCTGTTTTATGTGCTGAGTTTTCCTTTTCGCATCAGTTGGCTCTGATAGCTTTGGTGGGTAGAATAGGCTAGATGCACAGTTGGCTTTTCAAGTTTCTGTTGAGAAACCTGCTGTTACTCCGATGGGCCTGGCTTTCCTTGTGCCACAGCTATTCTTTTTGCTGCTCTATATCTATATCCACATTCGTATATTTGTTCTGAATATTTGGTGGATTGATCATAACATGGTGAGGGCAAGGTTTATTTATTTATTGCTCTTCTCTGGTGTTCTAAATAGTTTCTGTACCTGGAGAAACAGTGTTTTGCCTAAGTTGGGAAAAATGTTTTCTATGCTTTTGAAAAAGAATTCATTGCTCTCTTTTATACCCATGACTGTTACATTTGATCCTGTCATGGTGCCCCAAATTCTTGAAAAATCAAGCTCTAGTGTGTTTTCATTTGTCTTTGCCCTTTTTGGGATTCTCATATGCCTCTACTTCGTCAGGTTTAGAGGGTGGTTCAGAGGTTTTGTATTTGACTTAATGTTTTTCACTTTCTCATTGCCAGTAGTTTTTGTATTTCTGTCTCCTTATTGGATTCCTCTTTCATATTGCAGATTGACTTACGTTTCTATGTAGGTTCTCTTGAGTTCTTTTAAGAATTTGTTTGCTTCTGTGAGGTCTTTGAGCTTAAAATTATAAATTCTTTTCTTGAGGTTTTATCTAGTTGGTGTTCACTACAGGCTTTACTATAGGAGTCAGATTGTCTGGCTTTTCTGCACTGCTTGTGGTTTGAGTGGAAATTGTGCGTCTGAAGCTAGTCACAGGTGGAATTGATTTACTCTTTATCCCCGCTTACCCTATCACAGTGAGTATTTTGTTCAGGGGACACTAGTTTGTTATCATTAGCAGGGCAGCAAGTGGGGCTGGGGCCTGCTGGCTCTGCAGGCCTCACCAAGACAGCAGGTGGAACTGGAGCCCCCCCAGGTGCACTGTGCTCACCAGTGGAGTGGACAGGGTGGGTTTCCTCCCCCTGCTTCACCCATCTTCCGCCTGGGTGTCCAGTCTTCACCTTGGTAATGGGCAGGGCTGGAGTCTCCGGAGTGTGCTGCTGTCCACTGACTGTGAGCAGGGCTATGTCTATAACTTCTTAATGCAAAACTCAGTAACTAGGAAAGAAGACTCTAAAAAGAAATCCATTCTTTTTAGAAACCAGTTCTATATGTCCATATTACAAATTCAGTTCAAGTTATTTTTGTCTTCTTTTTGGATCTTATTTTAATTTGCTACTGAAGAAATGCCAAATGTCTGTCTAGATAATAAGAATTTCAAATCAGACTTATTCTAATTTCCTTTAATCTTTAGTGAAGATTAATTTTAGTATATTTATCTTCAAAAAGCATTTCCTTCATACATCCACTTATTTATTTTAGCTTATCCATGTATTTTTAGAAAGTAAATGGAAAAAATGATTTAATTATATTTTTTAAAACTAAATTTAAAAATGACTATATAAGATTATTTGAAGACAAAAACCTCTCTTAATATTCTGTAGAAATTCAGGAAACATTTTTGCTCTATTTTAAAAAAATGAAAATACCTTTAAGATAACATATATATCTGAACTATTTTAAAGCATGCACATACCTATTATGGTCAGCATTGTAAAAATGAGGTTTTTGTTGTTGTTGTTTGTATTTTACAATCTAGTTGAACTGGTAATAGTTCGTATAGCTTTGGAATTTTTAACTTTTGTTTCTAAATGCTTCATAGAAGAATTATGACTGATATAGGAGACATTGGGATCTCCCTACATTATCTGCTTCTCTAGCTGAACAGTGACTGTTGAACACACTGAAACACAGAGCACTGTGTTATAGAGAATGAACATCATCCATAGTTTGCACTGCTCAGAAAGACAAGTTGCATCTTATCCTGGTTTTCTCCAGGCTTTACTGTGCATGTACATACATAAAGACAGGGAGCTGTCTGCCTTCCCCGTTGGGCATGATTAGGATAATAAGCTGAGAAATGTCTAAGATGACTACGTCATGATCATGATGTCACATGACTGCTCTCATTAGGATTATTAGTGCCATATTTAGTATCACAGTTTTAGACAGTTGATGTAGAGTCATGAATATTAACCAGAACACTGACTATCCCATTGTGGAACACTGTCCTGGGCTAGTGACCTCTTGGGTTCTCTCTCACACTTGTAGAAGTCCTACTTAAGACTGGGTCTATAGGCAGAGACTGCTCGTTCATTTCCTGGCTGCTCAGACCTGAATAATCACACAGAAACTGTCTTAATTATAACACTTTCTTGGCCAATGACTTAGGCGTATTCATAGCTAGCTCCTACATCTTGAATTAACCCATTTCTATTAATCTGTGAATCGCCATGACTCTGTGGCTTACTGGGCAAGGTTCCAGCATCTGTTTCCTTCAGCAACTACATGATGTCTCTATGACTCCGCCTACTCTCTCTATATAGCTCTTCCAGCCTGGCTATATTTTGCTAAACCATTGGCCCAAACAGCTTCTTTATTAACCAATGGTAATAAAACATATTCACTGGATGCAGAGGGGAATCTCACGTCATGGGCCCATCAGTGTTAGACAATGGGTTGGGAGTGGCTCATAAGGTCCCACCCCTTCTTAAAGATTCCTAAGCTAGTAACTGTTGCTAGGGAAAGAAAACATTTTCTCCAGTAGTGTAGCAGCTGGTAAGGCACTCATCTTTCTATATGTGACCCCTCATTCATGCTTCTCTAAGTAACCCAAATCTATATAGTCAGGTTTTGTTAAACTAGACTTGAGGGGATTACTTCCTTTGTCTGTTGTTGTTAGCCTATCTGGGAAAAATAGAAATTTCTTCATGTCTCCTCGGGAACACAACACCTTTAAAATATAATTTTCAATAATTGAATGTTTTATCTAGTATGCATGTAAACATAATGACCACCTTTTCATCTTTACCATATTAAAAGAGAAACAGAAATTTCATACATCCACTATGTAAACCAGTGGAAATTAAAACTAAAAGTTGTCATTTTTAACTACTGAAGTTTTAAGGAAAATGGTGATTTTTATATGCTGGAATATCTGCTCTTGTCTCCATATCAAGCTTTGGTTATTTTGTGTAGCAAGTGGTTTCTATAATTTATTTTTAGCCATAAAATAAACTCCTAATTGAGCCAGGTTATGGTAGCCTGTGTCTTTAATTTCAACACTTGGAGTGCTGAGGAATTTTAGACCAACATGCTCTGCAGAGTGAGATCCTAACTCAAAGAAATATATATACACATACATACATACATACACACACATACATACATACACACATACATACAAACATACATACATACATACACACACATACATACATACATACAGGGGCTGGGGCATTGGCTTGTTGTGGAAGAGCACTTGCCATGCAAGCATGAGTTTGTCATCCCATCACCCATGTAATAAGTTGGGTGTGGCCATGGGTTCCTGTAATCTCAGTGTAGAAGGGTGGTCTGGAAACAGGAGAATCCCTGGGACTTGCTGGCCACCCCTAGCAGAAAAACTGCAGGCTCCAGGTTCATTCATTGAGAGACCTTGTTTCACTGGAGTGAGGTAAAGGGTGATAGAGGAGCACACATGTCCTCCTGTGTCTTCCACAGCACACCTGCATATATATACATAGCCCTGACCTCTGCCTGTGCATGATCCATGGAGTTATTACCATGAGTGATAACTACTTGATAATAACCCACTGTTAACTTTTCCTTTTAAGAGCAAGGATTTCCTGTAATACAAGCTACAAGTATACAAGCTACAAGTAACAATCTGAAATATACTAAATACATGGCTTCATCTCCGACCTTCTTCAAAGCAAGATTACTAACATTGTTGCCCGTGTATGCAATTAGCATAGCTACATGTTTACCCCAATATGCAGACATTTGAATGTCCTAATCTCTAATCAAAACCACTATTTTTATCCTCTTTTGACATTTTCATAGTGTATAGAGCCAAATGGTAGTTGTTTTTACCATGTTTGTCCTAGGATTGTCTTCCTTTCTACCAGTGTTTCCTAGCTGAAAATGAAAGAGGCTTTTGAGTTTTTAGATTGTTATATTTTTAAAAAATAAAATATAAACTTAAAAAAAATAAACCAAGGAGGAAATGCATTAAAAGCAGAGAAGTCTGATTAAGGTTCATTCCTGCATTGATTTAGAAAGTAGGAGAAAGACAGGGGAAATGTCAGTATTAAATAATTAAAACTGAGTTATTAGGCAGGTAGCTCTTTTGCAAGCGCTTTATCATTGACACGTGACTTCCATCTTATTCTAGTTTGTCTGCATCGCCCAGCAAGATTACTGCCGTATTTTGAACCAAGTAGAAAAGAACATGCAGAAAGTTGAGGAGGAAGGAGAGATTGTAATGGTGAAGGAACACCGAGAACTGGATCGGACCGGAACAAGGAAGGGCCACATTGTCATCAAGGTAGGATAAAGACGCAGTCCTTCCAAAGGGGAGAGAGCTTTGCTGATTAGTTTCTTGTGACTTCTTTCTTTCTTTTTTTTCTTCCTTGTCCTAATTCTTTTAGGTTGTCAAACAAAGTAATGGTTTTCGTTGTGGCATTTGCATAATATGTGTCATTAAACTTTGTTCTCATTCCTTCCTTCCCTGCTTCCTTTAATAGTTATTAAGTGGTTGATTAATGGCAGCTGATTAGTTATCCATCTTGAGACCTATCTTGTTTGATGTGAAAGGTGCCATATCAATGATCCATTCATACTGGTGACTAGACTTTATCGGTTGCAGGGGACCTCGGAAAGGCTGACCATGCATTTGGTGGAAGAGCATTCTGTAGTGGATCCAACGTTCATAGAAGACTTCCTGTTGACATACCGAACTTTCCTTTCCAGCCCGATGGAAGTGGGAAAGAAGTTATTGGAGTGGTTCAATGACCCGAGCCTCAGGGATAAGGTTGGAAATGCCTTCTGTTTTAGTGTCTAAATGTCAACTACTAGATAAAACTTGGAACATCAGTTATGTTCAAATTAATTTAATGAAATACGCGAATATTTTTTAAGAAAAATTAAAAGGATTGATCAAATGATGCAGATATTAATTCTTAGATTTCTAAACTCAGTTTCAGTAATATTGTTTTACTTTAAATGCAAGGGCAGCATGTAATGTTTACATGTGCCTGTGGAGGCCGGAGGTCAGCATTGCCTAGCTTCCTCTATTACCCTCTACCTTATTTTTTGAGACAGGGTCTCTCACTAAATCTGGAGCTCACTGATGTGAGCTAGATTGACTGGCCAGCGAGCCCCTAGGGTCCTCCTGCTGCACTGGCACACATTGCCACGCCTAGCTTCTTAAGTCTATACTGTGGATCCGAACTTGGGAACTCATGCTTGCATAGCAAGCTGCTTTATCAACTGAGCATCTCCCCAGTCCCTGAGATCTTTTTTTACATATGTAAAATCTGTGTTTAAGGCTTTATTTCTTTTAATTTTCCTGTTCAATATTATTTGGAAAATTGTTTAAAATTGTGTATTTTTAAAGTGACTTCAATCACAAATCTTCAGCACTAAAAATAACACATACTGGACTCCATTGCTTTTGTAGGTGACACGTGTAGTATTACTATGGGTGAATAATCACTTCAATGACTTTGAAGGAGATCCTGCAATGACTCGATTTCTAGAAGAATTTGAAAATAATCTGGAAAGAGAGGTAACATTTGTGAGTTTTTATAAATAGTGTGAAGTGTATCTTCCTCCGCTTGTCAAGTTGATGTGCCTCTTCCTTACCTCTTGCAGAAAATGGGTGGACATCTAAGGCTGTTGAACATTGCGTGTGCTGCTAAAGCAAAACGAAGATTGATGACACTAACAAAGCCGTCCCGGGAAGCGCCCCTGCCCTTCATCTTACTGGGAGGCTCGGAAAAGGGCTTCGGCATCTTTGTGGACAGTGTTGACTCGGGTAGCAAAGCAACTGAAGCTGGCTTGAAGCGTGGGGATCAGGTAAGCGGACTCACCTCTGGGTGTAAGTGGGAATGAATTTCAGAGCCATTTTTTTTAATCAGTCAGTGATATATTGACATTAATTTTATGACTTCACTTTTAGATATTAGAAGTAAATGGTCAAAATTTTGAAAATATCCAACTTTCAAAGGCAATGGAAATTCTTAGAAATAACACACACCTGTCCATCACTGTGAAAACCAACTTATTTGGTAAGTATTCTGCAAACTCAGACTGCTTTTGCTTTTGTTCTGTTTTTGCATTTAGATCTTAATCCTGGAAGAAGTAATTTCTATAAATAGTAAGCTAGTAAGGATTCTATTATTTCTAGGGTCATGCTAAAGTACATAATACAGAATTCTTTATGTAAGTATATAATTACATTTAGATTAAAAAAAAAATTTCAACTTGAGGACCAGGGGGTGATTGTATTAACCTGTCAAACCTGTCTTCTGTTGAAGAATACAATCAATCACTTCACAGATGGAAGGGTGTCTTCCTTTCTTAGACTCATCTGGATAGAGACTAGTGTTTCTGTAGTGTTTTAGTTTTTAGAGCTAGTCTGTACTCTTTCTATATTTGCAAGCTCCACCATTAGCCCAGCATCGTTCCCGTTTTTGTGATTGATATCTTGTGGTGTTTCTATTTTAGTATTTAAAGAACTTCTGACAAGATTATCTGAAGAGAAAAGAAACGGTGCCCCTCACCTCCCTAAAATCGGAGACATCAAGAAGGCCAGCCGCTACTCCATACCAGACCTTGCCGTCGACGTGGAGCAGGTCATCGGTCTTGAAAAAGTCAACAAGAAAAGTAAAGCCAACACTGTGGGAGGGAGAAACAAGCTAAAGAAAATACTCGACAAGACTCGGATCAGCATCTTACCTCAGAAACCATACAAGTATGTTGAGTGGTTTTCAGCACCGTACTTTATTGCATTCCGTAAAAAGATACACAGAAGTGTTGATGGAGCGCGTGTTTGCCTAAGAGTCTAGTAAACGTCTTGGAAACAATAGTAGACAGTTGAGTTTGCTTAATTCTGCTTTGCCGCTTGCCTGCCCACTCCCAGTTTTCACGAGAGGCAGGCAGGCATGTCTTCATTTGAACTTCATATAGGGGCTGTTGACATCCTGCCTGCCCCACGACGTAGGTTCCATGTTTCTTGCTGTCCCCCCACACTCTCTCCTCTTGAAGTATCAATCATTGCCTGTTTGTCGCTGCTGTTCCCCCACTTCGGGGGGGGGGGAACTGTCGGGAAGACATTGGCAGCCAACCACAGGCCTCTTCCTTCCCCCTCAGTGGCCTCTAGAGTTAGCACGCCAGGCTGCAGTCTTTAATTCCTTCTCGGATGTGTGTGCCTGTCTGGAGCTGAGGCTACCCAAGCTTCGGGTGTCCCTACACTTTGCTTACCTTTGCTGCCTGATTTCTTCATCTTAGTTTTGGGGTCTCATGCTCTTTTATGAAGCTCAGTTACCATCAGTCAATTTTTTAATGATCTCTTCCTCAAGCTACAAATTGAAAAGATACTGCTTATTTATTTCTTTGATAATTTAACGGGTCTAAAGAGAAACAATAAATACAGGCATTCAGAGGCTAAAAGAGAGGCTCAGTGGTCAGAGTGCCTTCCCACACCTTAAAATTCAGATTCCAGCGCTAAGCTAGGTAGTACAGTCTCTTGCCTGTAACCTCGGGATCGAGGAGGGCAGACAATAGTGGATTATGGGACTTGCTGGTGACAGCCTCGGGAGTAAGAGGGAGCTCCAGGTTCAGGGAGAGACCCTGTCTGAAAGGAATATGGTGGAAAGTGATAAAAGAGACCAGGGACCACCATCCTCTGGCACACTCCTACACTGATGCATATGTGTATTCACACAGTATACACCCCTACACACATGCATACATGTACACACAGAGACTGCATCAAGTCTTTCTTTTCTTCCTTATTTTCTTCTTAATTACAAACATTTTAATCAGAGACTAGAGGCAAATGATTTAAAACATTATTGATAAATTGCTAGATTTACATTATCCTCATTAAACTCTGAGTAATGATTTGTGGTTTATAAGCATGGTTGTATGAGGGTCTATAAATATTGGGTTTGAGAGTACATTTATCCTGAGTAAGTTTTTTAGAGACAGTGGATTAGGACAGTAGCACTTACAAAAATTATAATAATAAAAATATAATAATAAAAGATTCTTCAAGTTTAAATTCAAACCTCTAAAAAGAAGATCAAAAATCATTGTGACCCTTCAAGTATTGCTGGAAATGGGACACAGAAGAACTGGGCTGCAATCCATCCACAGCTCAGGGTGTTGGCTAGGAATGCAGTGTGAGGTTGCGTGTGTCATGGTGGCAGTGTGTGCTTACAAACATGCTCAAACACTAGGCAAGGAAAATTTTAAAGGCCACTAATTAGCTATGCTGATTTTAAAACACCAGGGAACTGTTACGGCAAGCATGTGGCTCATTTAAGAATTTTCTCAGGAAAACAGTGTTGGAGGGAAGTCACTTGTTGGTTCCTGGGTGCCTGGCTAACTTAGACCCAAAATAATCACACAGAAACTGTATTATTTAAATCACTGCCTGGCCTGTTAGCTCTAGCTTCTTATTGGCTAACTCTTATATTAATTTAACAAATTTCTATTAATCTGTATATTGCCATGTGCCTATGGGTTATCGGGTAAAGTTCCCAGCGTCTGTCTTTGGTGGCTCCTTGGCCTCTCTCTGACTCTGTCCTTCTTCCTCCCAGCATTCAGCTTAGTTTTTCCTGCATTGCTCAGTTCTGCCCTATCAACAGGCCAAGGCAGTTCTTTATTCATTAACCAATAAAAGGAACACATAGACAAAAGGACCTCCTACACCAAAACAGTTTGAGAAATCAGTGCTCAAGGGACAGTAATAGTTAAACACAGGCTCAGAAAGCTGGAGATCTGCCATAATGTAATCACCTTTATTTACTGCTGACTACCACTTCAACTTGTTTGGACATCAGCACATGTTCTGAGGGAAACATGCCTTGAGCACGTTAAAGCCTCCACCTCTGAGCCAGGTGCCCCCTTTGTTACTGTGTTTAGCAAAGTTGTAACCTAGTAGATTAGTGAAATCTTCTAGTCGTAGTATACTTGGTCTCCCCCACCCCAGTGTTGCCTGCATTACAGAAGCTGAGGTGGTAGCGACTGGCGTATTGCCAAGGGTGAGCATGAATTACTGTGTATCGGGGGGGGGTGCATATGTGATGTGTATAGAGCAAGAAGCAGGTCCTAAGCATGGTAGATTTCAAACTGGGATGCCAAGTAAGTTGAGCAAGAAAGCCCAATGAGCCCAAAGGAAGAAAGGATTAGTCAGCAGACTTGTTTCAGTAACAGTGAGCCAGCTGGGGAGGCTAGACAAGAGGATATGCCCAAGAGGGGTGTTTCTCAGTTAGATTTCTCATAAAACATGCAAAATTTAAGTTCAAGAATAGCCTTGTGTCTGTGAGTATTAAGGTGTATAGGTGAGGCATCAGGAAGCAGGGAAGCAGGGTGAGCGTCAGGAATTTATTACAGGAGGTGTTGGAAACATCTTAAAGGGTATGCTGGCGAGTCCTGATGGTCATTGCCATTTCTACCATGAGTGACCTGGCCAGGTAACCTTTGTTGTACCTACAGTAATTGTGCTACATCATATATCACCTCATATTTTTGACAAGGACATTTATGTGACTGAAAAATAAAATTCCACCAATGTAAAGTCTTTTTATCATGCACAGAACATTAATATTTCAGGGCTTTATATGCCCAACTATGCATGCCTAAATAGAGTTTATTTCTGTCCTGGACTTTCCTATTTGTGAAGGAGAATTTACACTAAAATTTCCTTATTTATGATAACTTAATTTATATCCCAATTTTATTACAATTTTTTTCTCAGGGTATTCATGCTATTATAACTATAGACATTTAAATGCATATGGTCTAGTTATTCTTTTGCTGTTTACTTGTTTTATTGTATGCTTCCTTTTGGAAACAGTTGATCTTTCAATCAAGAAATGGTTTTGTAGGCTGTCAAGTCATGTTTGAAGCATTACCCACAAGTGAGGTGTGGCTGTGCACACTTGTAATCCCTGCTCAAGAGACACGAGCAGGAGGCTCTAGCCCCACAGCCCTCCCCCAGCTGTGTTGCATGGTGCTGCACAAACACACAAGTGACCACAGAGCTATCTTTCAATAAATAGAAAGGAGTCTGCAGCCATCGGTACTGCTCGTATTTTTTGGAGAATTAAAATGCGTAACTAAAAACTTTGAGCAGCGCATTAGACATCACCGCATCTGCACTGCAAGTGCCCCAAAGCCAGAAAGTGTGTCCCTGCCCACTGCACACTGATGCTCTGTCATCAAAAGCTGAGGTCTGTGTTAGTGCCTCCTCACACTTAGACTCCACAGGGATCTTGCTTGTGTACCGAAAACACTGAAGAGTATAAGTAGGACAGTTTGAGGCTTCTTCCCCTCAGTTCCTTCATCTTGAAGATCAGATCTTAAAACATCTGTGTCCGCCGTTGCTGAGCTCTTGGTGCAGTGAACTCAAGTGGGCTCTTTCCCCCGGGGATTGTCTTAGATTCATCCCCATTCATTCATCAGACACGGGGCACGTCTTCTCTGCTGTGTTTTTATTCTAAGAAAAAAATACTGGTTATGGCTCATTAAAAAGACAGGTTTTAGAGAAACAACTTTATGTTTAAGAGAGTTAATTGGGCTGAGTGTGTTTTGCCATTTTTCACATTTTTACATTAATTGCAAGTGTAAATGAAAATGGCTTATTTCATGGTCTGTAATGACTTAGAGCCTTTACCTTGATTGTAATTTATATTTTAAAATCCACTCTTCTCAGCGATATTGGGATTGGTCAGTCTCAGGATGACAGCATTGTGGGCCTGAGGCAAACCAAACATATCCCAGCTGCCCTGCCTGTTAGTGGGACGCTGTCTTCAAGCAACCCTGACTTGCTGCAGTCACACCACCGGATTCTGGACTTCAGCACGACTCCAGGTTAGCCCCAGAGATGTCCAGCTTTCTCGGTGACCTGCCTTGTAACTGTAGTAGTGCTACAGTATGCATGTTTGGTTTGGCATGGATGGTATCATTCATCCAGAGTCAGAATGAAGCTCAAACCCCAAACATTGAGACCAGCCCATCGGAAAATCTTTTTGGTGTGGCTAAACCTGTTTTGTATATGATAAAATGAATAGCATACTATGCATTTATTATTAAGTTATATCAGTAGATAAATTAGAAGGTGTTTTTAAGTAAGCTTAATGGGCTTTTCCTTATAATAAAGACTAACTTTAGCTGTACATTTTTCTTTGATGCTCACATGGCCTCTTGTGTATGTGCTCCATGTTTGTATTTGTCTGTTAGCCACATAGCTGTCTGTCGGTGAAGACATGTTTTGCAGTTAGCATGTCACAGCTCTGTCCAGGAGGGGTTGTTGCTTGGATTGTGTTGCAGTCTGCTAACACCGTATGCCTTTTCCTACCCCAGACTTGCCAGATCAGGTGCTCAGAGTTTTCAAGGCTGACCAGCAAAGCCGGTACATCATGATCAGTAAGGACACCACGGCCAAGGAAGTGGTCATCCAGGCCATCCGAGAGTTCGCCCTCACTGCCACCCCAGACCAGTATTCTCTGTGCGAGGTCTCTGTCACTCCAGAGGGGGTTATCAAACAACGGCGACTCCCAGACCAGCTCTCCAAGCTTGCCGACAGGATACAGCTGAGCGGAAGGTACAGTCTCTCACGGCATCCTGTACTCTCTGAGCCTACATCCAACACATTTGCTTGTTGTTGCTTTGTTTTTACAGTGGTGAAACTTGAACCCAAAGCCTTGCCAAGCACTCTCCCACTCAAGGGAAATTAGTAAGATGAATAGCTTGGTTTCTTTTTTTCTCTCTAGTTTTCTATGCGATGTCATTGTTCTTGAGTCTTTCATGGTATGGGTCTAAACCATGATGTTCAAACCTCCTGGTTTCTACCTGTGATGGTCACTTCCTTGACCTTTGTCACTTTTAGTTCCAGCCCCAACAGTGATAAATACTCAGAGGTCAGAGGTCAGGCATCCTCTGCATGTAGATCTGTGGTTGCGCAAATCTCCACTGAGTTTCAGCTTCATGGTTCCCGTTATACAGGAGGCTCAGGCTGTCAGGGTAACCACAGCGGAGAACACTAACCTGTACACGTCAAGTAACGAATTATTAAAAGACCAATTAGGAGCCCCACTGTGCTTGTTCTATGTCTTCGTTTATAGTTTCATTTGGAGAAGGCATTTGCCTGCCGAAACCGGGGCAAGAGAAGCCACAGAGCAAACTGTTTTCAGTGAGTTCCTTAAAAGGTCCATATTGACCAGCCACGAGGCTTCAGAGGCCTACTTCCTATCGTGACAAGTTGGGGTGATGCCTCCCACGTCCCTGGATGAGTTTCATGAAAATCTAAATATTTGAAAATTAAAATCTTGGAGCAGGAGAGATGACTCAGCAGTCAGGAAAACCTGCTGGTCTTGCAGAGGCGCTGAGTTCTGTTTCTAGCACCCACGCGATGGCTCACAACCATCCAGTCCCAGGAGAGCCTATGCCTTCTGACTTCTGAAGGCCCTAGGCATACGTGTGGTCATACATGCAGGCAAAAGACTCACACATGTAAAAAGAAATCTTAAAAAACTTAAAAACCCTATTTCAGATCAAAGAGAGGAAAATAAATTTCTTTAGGTCTCCCCCCTCCCAATATTAGAGTGGGGAGGTCACATGTGCCACAGCATGTGTGCGGAGGTCAGAAGACAACTTTGTGGGTCCCTGGGTTTGCATGACAAATCCCTCTGCCCATTTAACCATCTTGCCAGCTCAGCTAGTAAGTTTCCCAGTCATTAAGTTAAAGAATAAACTTGGATTGAGCTAGTATGGACCTAGCAATTGTCAGATTCCTGCTTCTCTGGGAAACTGACTTACGCCCTTGAGCCAATGTTTGTATCTAGTCTGGAAAATAGCTGTCTTCTGTCACCTTTGGCAAATAAGGCAAAAGTATTTCGATGGCAGGAAAAACAAACAGAACTACAGGACCTGCACAGAGGAAGTCCCATGGTTTGTTCAGTTCCACCCACCTTCTGAGCAGGTGGCCATCACCAGGGGGTGCTGTGAGCTGGTGGCACTGACCTGGTGGCTGGAATCTACACTGCCCAGGCTGGATGAAAAGAACTCTTACTACGTCGTTCTCTTAATTCTTCCCCACCCCTTTCGCCCCCCAGGAACTAGCAGTGTTCCTGGAAGGAGAACCACAGACTCCAGACTCGCTGCTCAGCCTGGCATCTGAGGGGTTTCTGTTTCTTTCAGGTACTATCTGAAAAACAACATGGAAACCGAAACACTCTGCTCAGATGAGGACGCGCAGGAGCTGTTGCGGGAGAGCCACATCTCTCTCCTTCAGCTCAGCACCGTGGAGGTCGCCACGCAGCTCTCCATGAGGAACTTTGAGCTCTTCCGCAACATTGAGCCTACTGAATACATAGATGATTTATTTAAACTCAAGTCAAAAACCAGCTGTGCCAACCTGAAGAAATTTGAGGAAGTCATTAACCAGGAAACATTTTGGGTGGCTTCCGAAATCCTGCGAGAGACGAACCAGCTGAAGAGAATGAAGATCATTAAGCATTTCATCAAGATCGCCCTACACTGTAGGGAATGCAAGAATTTCAACTCCATGTTTGCGATTATCAGGTAAGAGTGTCTGTCCTTGGGTACAGTTGATTCTGCAGATTAAAAAAAAAAAAAAAAAAACAAAACTCTGTCTTGGAGCACCATGTAATTACAGAAATAATAGTAGTCCATAATTCATAATTGACACTGTGTGTGTATTGCTGGTATGTAACATAAGGCCTCATGTACACTATGTTATATTTGATTCAACAAACAGTTCTTTCTGATTCTAAATCTTTTCTTTTCCCCCCAGAGCTTTTTGGGGGTGGGTGTTTTGAGGCAGTCTGTCCCTGTAAGTAACCCAGACTGGCATGGATCCTATGATCCTGTTTCCCAAGTGCTGGGATTATAGGTGTGCACTACTATGCCTGCCTCTATTTCTTATGCCTTACTTTAAACTCTCTTGGTGGCTAGGGAGATGGCTCAGTGGGCGAAGCATGTAAGCTTACAGACCTGAGTTCTGATCCCCGGCACCCACACAGAAGCCAAGCATAGTGTGGTTTTCACCCCAACTCTGGGGAGGCTGAGAAAGTAGATCCTGGGGGCTTGCTAGCCAGTCAGTCTAGGGGAAATGATGACCTTGCAGTACAATGAGAGACTGTCTCCAAAGAAATAAGATGAAGAGCGGTAGGGAAAGACATCAGATATTGACTTCTGGTCTCCATATGTAGGCATATACACTCCCATACAACACACATGCACATAAAATCAAAGTTTAAAACATGTCTAAAACTGTCTCATGATTTGGAGACAAGGTCTGTATGTACCATTTATTTGTGTACTGATTTATTCAACCTTCTTTACTCTGACTTCTGACAATTTACTCTGACTTCTGACAAATCATTTGAATTTCTCTGAACACCACTCATTTTCTATGTAAAATAACAATACTCCCCCCAAAATATCAAGAGGATTAGGTAATATAAATAATATCTAAGGGATTCCATCACACCATTATCACAGATGTTCCAGGTTAACTTTCTTCCCTTTTAAAAGTGCTTGTGGTGGGGCAGGAGAGATGCAAATGGGTAGTTGCCTGGATGCTAAAAATGATTATTAATCATTTTATCTGTCTTGAGAGTTCATACTTGTGGCTTAGTGTAATTTTTGTGATGGAATATTTACCCAATCTTTTTTTTTTAAATCAAATACTTGTTATGAACCAAATGCTGCTCTATATATGTGTGAGGCTGTTGCAAAAGGGATTGTCGCGTCAAACTCTGAGGTTTGACTCTTACAACTAGGCTCCAACATCTTTAGTAATCAAAATAGGACCCATTGCAGTCAAAGTATTTTTGCCAATGAGAAATAGGTTTGTCTTTTTCTGTATTATAAAAATCCATGTTTTAGGTTTCAACTAAGTCTTAGTGTTTTCTACATCCTACCAGTTATGGAATTATTTCCCCTACAAAAGTTGTCATACTTGAAGAAGTTGTGGTTGGTTGGCAGAGGTTAGGTGAATATGGTAGATAAAGGTCAGTGTTGTAGTCCAGTCTGTTCAGCTTTTGAAGCAGTGTGCCTCGTGTGGTTGGGGAGAATTCGTGTAATGGAGATGAATTGGGCCCCTTTCTGTTGACCAGTACTGACTGAAGGAACTGCAGATCTGATTGGTGCATCTCATGCTTTGCTGAACACATTTTTCAGTTGTGATGGTTTAACCAGGCTTCAAAAAGCTACAGGGAGACAGACCAGCGGGGGACCACCAGACAGTGACCATAACCTTATTTATGCAAGTTTAGTTTGAGAAGTGCTTTGGAATTTTGTCTAGGTCCAGACACTGAGCTGGTCATTGCTAATCATCATATACAATCCTTATCACATGCCACATCCGGATGAAGAAATAGTTCATTGTTACTGAAGAGAGTAAAAGAATTCGACAGTTCCTTTTGATTTTCAGTAGGCTTGCGAGCCAACCATTTATTGAGCTTTTCCAAACCTTTCCAGTTTGCTTCAAATGCCTCACAACTGTTGAACAGCCCACTCTGAGTTCTCTGGCGAGGTCTTGTGTAATTATAAAGTCAGCCATGGTGACTACTCTCAGTTGGTCACTGACCGCTTCTGATGTCCTGTCACTGTGCTTCATCTCCAAGCCTCTTGTTTCCCTTTATGAAATGTATTGAACCCCCATGGCACTGTCTGTTTGTTAGAAACTCCTGAGCAAAATTTGTTATTGTTAAACATTTCCTCCAATGCTTTATAACCAATTTTAAATCCAAATAAGGAAATTGCTCAATTTTAATTTTTTGTCTAACATTTCTATAGTATAAAAGAAATATAAAATAAGTAGAAGTTATAAGTCATTAACAAAAAAGTAAAGCAATAAATATGCATTAAAGTGATACATAATGGGTCAGCAAGGTGACTCTGGGTGACACCTGCTACCAAACCTGATATCCTAAGTTCAATCCCTAGGACCCACATGGTGGAAAGAGAGGATCATTTCTTACAAATTGTTCCCATCCTCCACATGGTGCCATGGCATAATAAATAAATAAATCAGTGGTTCTCAACCTTCTTAATGTGGTGACCCTTTGCTTCAGTTCCTCATGGTGTGGTGACTAACCACAAAATTATTTTATTGCTACTTCATAACTAATTTTTCTACTGTTATGAATCATAATATAAATATCTGATATGCAGGATATCAGATATTTGACCCCCACCACCATCGGGCTCATGACCCACAGATTGAGAACTAATGTAATAAATAAATGTCTTAAAAATAAAATTATATATAACATAACCACATTTATTAAGAATGCATTCTAATATCAAATTTCAGCAATACAAAAATCACAATTTTTTGAATACAAAATATCCCCAAATTAACAATACTTATTTTTTATTGGTTTTATTAGTGTGCTACTCAGCTGACTGTTACTGTAACAAAATACCTAAGAAAGGTTTGCTTTGGCTAGTTGTTTTGAAGGCTTATGCCCACAGTTCCCTTGGCCCTCTTGTGCCTGGGCTTGTGGTAAGGCAGTAGTATGTCACAGAAGGAGCATTTGGTGGAACAGAGCTGTTTGTAGCTGGAACATAAAATAAGGGAGAGATGGGAGAGGGGTGGCCTTACCCAGCTGCATAGGAGGACCTCCGACCACTCACTCTCCCCACCCCTGTTTTGGAGCCAGGGTCTTGCTTTGCCCCCATTCCCAACTTAGCTTCTTCTCTTAAATTGTCCCTTCACAACCTCCCAGTACTAAATGCACTGGGGCCTGAGCCACACAAGGACCTCTGGAGGCCAGTTCAGATCCATGCTATAGCAGAGGGTAACCAGGTCAAGAGAGCATAGAGAAGAGCCAGCCGGCCGCTGCAGGGATGAACCTTTAATCCCCACACCTCAGGAGGCAGAGTCAGGCAGATCTGTGAGTCTTGGACCAGCCTGGTCAGTATGGCCAGCCAGGGCTACAAACAAAACACAAGGGCCAGCCAGTAAAGAGGCCAGCTGCCAGGCTTGGTCACCTAAGTCAAATCCCTGGACCCACATTTTAGAGGGGATATCTGACTTCTGCAAGTCATCCCCTCACCTTCATGTGCTTTCTGCCCACCCCCCCCCCCACAAGGCAGATGAGTGAATGGCTATAGAAATGTCACGAGGGCATGAAGGGGAGAAGTATAAGGCAAACGGTTCGGCTCTGAGCCTGCTTTTAGCTGCCCCTCACCACCCAGGCAGGATTGGCAGGATCTTAGGGATTCTGGGAATTTCCATGCTTGTAAAGTTCGCACACTTAAGTGTTTCATTCCATGTCTTCCTTTGTTCCTGAGGGGATGGTTTACTCACATCGCCCTTCTCTTCTCTCCCCACGCAGTGGCCTAAACCTGGCACCAGTGGCCAGACTACGGGCGACCTGGGAAAAGCTGCCCAATAAGTATGAAAAGCTGTTCCAGGACCTCCAAGACCTGTTTGACCCTTCCAGAAACATGGCGAAGTACCGCAACGTCCTGAGCGGCCAGAACCTACAGCCTCCTGTCATCCCCCTGTTCCCTGTCATCAAGAAGGACCTCACGTTCCTCCACGAGGGTGAGCGCAGGTGGGCCCGCTCTGTCCTGCTGGGAGCACAGGGTGAGCACCGTGTGACTTCCTTTTCCACCTCTGTTAATCTCAGGAAATGACTCGAAAGTGGACGGACTGGTCAACTTTGAGAAGCTGAGGATGATTGCCAAAGAAATCCGTCACGTCGGCCGAATGGCCTCAGTCAACATGGACCCCGCCCTTATGTTCCGGACTCGGTACGTGCATCGTAGGCCATGGCACTTGTGGGGTTGGAACTGTTAGAGTGAGCGTGCCCACAGTAGGGAAATCTGAATATTTAAATTTAGGAGTTACTTTAGGATGCACTGAGGGAATCACCCTCAAGGTTCAATTTGCAATGCTGTCTCTCATTTGCATCCAGGCCACACATGCTAGTAGTGCAAAGAGCTTGTCCTTGGGACAGTTTTAACTGAATGTTAGGTGCAAGTATTTACTTTTTATTTTTCACACCACTGTGTTGTGAAACTTACAATCAGCCAGTATGAACTAGAACAGAATTATCGTAATGTCTGCAAAATCTGTTTATCTGTCGGTAAGAAGCTATGGTTAATTCAGTGGAAGGACTGAGCAGAATGCAGGCAGCAGCCTCTGAAGCCAGAGAGATGTTTGTAGTGGGTGTGTGTGAGGCAACTCTGCAGTTAATGTTTGTGGGCTTCTAGAACTGCTTGTCCGGAAATCTGGTCCTTTCCTTCTGAGCTTGTGATCTTTCTGTCTCTCTCCACACCCATGCTTCAATCTCCGTGGCTCTCACTTGCAGGAAGAAGAAGTGGCGGAGTCTGGGGTAAGTGGCAGAGCATTTGCACACTTGCTTCTTGCTCAGCCTGTTGCCTTGTTTTCTTACCTGCTCTGTTTTCTGACGCTTTGCTATTTTTTTTTTCTCCTAACCCTCTTGCTCTATCAGAATTTCAGATGCAAACTGACTTCAGATTTAATCTATTGGGGCTTTGCTGAAGTCATGTCCACAAGAGCTGTGAAATGATTGATGATTATTCTGGGAAAATGTAGACCAGACATATTTCTTGGCTGTCAGAAAGATTATATTTTAATATCATTTATATGTTTTGAAATTAAAAAGCCAAAGAAGTGGGGAAGGGAAGCATGCTTGTAGAAGGAAGAAGTCGTGCAGCTAAAACAATGATTGCACGGATCTAGAAGTCAGTGTGGTGGTGCCAGGCGCCCCTCATCCTAAAACCAAACTTTCCACAGCTCAACTAACTACTGTTTTCATTCTATACAAATCAGCCCCCTTTAAAAGTAATTCTTAACAATTCACATACTAAATAGTTTCGTCCATATGTTTACGTTTGCATGACCGTTGTATTAACAGATTTACTGGTTTAAAAACTCACATTCAACCCACAGAGTAAGAACACGATTGTGAACAGGGTAGTTGAGTTTCAATCTCAATCAATCAATACCATATAAAATAATCCCCATTAGGAGAAGCAAATTGAATTTTGAAATTGTCACTAGAATCACTCGGTGTCCTTGCACAGCTTTTATGTGCGATTATGTTTGCTGGCTTCTGTGAGAGAACGGAGTTTGAATGCTCTGTGAGATGAAAAGTAGAGTTTACTGGTAGGAGCAGAATGTATGCCAAACACATTTGTGTATATGTATTATGTATAACTCCTTTTTAACCAAACCTTATGTAATCTCTGTTGTTCCGCATTGTCCCGTTGCAGTTTACTCACTGGAAAGGGGCATGTGACCTTTCAAGTATAGTCTTTACACAAGTCTGGTAGACCAGCCACTACCATGCTCCAGAGAGTTGCATCTTGGTTTTCATCTTCCAGGTCGCTGAGTCAGGGCAGTGCAAATGCCACAGTGCTGGATGTTGCTCAGACAGGCGGGCATAAAAAGCGGGTTCGCCGTAGTTCCTTCCTCAACGCCAAAAAGCTATATGAAGATGCCCAGATGGCTCGCAAAGTGAAACAGTACCTGTCCAACCTGGAGCTGGAGATGGATGAGGAGAGCCTGCAGACACTGTCGCTGCAGTGTGAGCCAGCCACCAGCACATGTGAGTGCCTCCCCAAATCAGCTCGGGCTGTGTGATGGTGGGAGTGGAAGGTGGCTTCGAGCAAAGAAGCACACAGTAGTCCTGGGTTGCACCATCCTTGTGCTTGACTGGATCTTCGTGTTCAGTTAAATCAGTGCAGTAGGGGACACTGGGCTCACACCTCCTTGCTTTGGTTTCATCTGACACAGCCAACCACATAAGCAAGGGGCATGGAGGTGACTGTGGCCCAGGTGGCGTGTGTTTTTTTCAGAGTGATGGGCAACCTGGTTAGGGATCATCAGGTCAGAGGAGTATAGAACTGGGCGTGCTGGCTCCTGGGTCTCCCTCAGCTCAGACAGCATCCAGCACCTGCCCACTACAGCAGTAATCCTGCTACACAGCACATCTTAGCCGGATGTGTAGGTGTCCAGCCTTGAGATAACCGGCCGGGCAGTGAGCCAGGTATGGTAGCACATGTCTGCAGTTCCAGCTTCTGGGCAGGTGAAGGTTGGAGTGTCATGTGAGCCTGGACAGCACAGTGACACATTACTGTTAAAATGAAAGTGAAAATGTGGCCAATCTTTACACGGGGCACCTTCCTTTGTGTCTGTTCCTATATGATAAAATTTAAGCATTTTTCATTTAGGACACTTTGGGAACTTTTAATGGCCAAACTTAAATTATAACTTATAAGTTCTTGACAATTGAAATGTGAGGTCGATAACTTGAGGAGATCACATGGTTCCGTCCACCTGGTGCGTTGGGTTGGAGAGGTGGCTTAGCGGCTCAGAGCACTCACAGTTTTTGCAGAGGACCCTCATTCAATTCCCAGAATATACGGTGGCTCATAACCATCAAAACTCCAGTTTCAGGGGATCCCATACCCTTTCCTGGCCTCTGCAGGTTCCAGCACACACTTAATGCACATCCATACCCACGTCACTTTAAAAGTCCCATGTGACGTGGCTAAGAGCTTGCTTAGATGAGCAGCTTGAGTGTCCTAGAGGCTGGTCTCGGAGTGTCTGGTGTTGGCGAGCTCTGCCTGTGAGGCTCCCATAGCACGTAGTGTTCCTGTAAACCACCTCCCACCACACAGCGCTAAGCAGCATTGGCCGCTGTCTGCTCAAAGATAATGCTCCATCCTAGGAAGATTTGATACTAAGTTGATTGCAGTTAATAGCATTATCTCCGATGGGGCAAAGTTCTGGATGCCATTTTAAAACAATTCTTGATTTTCTTACTTTGATTTTTATCATGTATTTTTTTAACGTTTATTTGTTTATAAAGTGTAGATTGTTGGCATCACGCAGGCTGTGTTGGACCTGTAGAGGTTAGAGGACAGCTTGTGGGAGCTGGTTCTCTCCTTCCATGGGTTTCAGGGTCCAGCTCTGGTGGGCAGGCTTGGCAGCAGCATCCTCTACCTGCAGAGCCGTCTTGCCGGCCCACGTGTTTGTGTTTTTAACATCCAATCTGCACGGAACCGTCCTCATTGTTTTTACTTTCATTTGGTGCTGAACAGTACAATCCACTCCGCGATCGCTTGTTCTGAAGGCACACCCCCTTGTCCTGCTGCTGCTCCCATTCTCAGTAGCTGGGGTTCCCCTCCCTCTCTGACCTTGCTGAGTGTTGGGGGTGGGCAGGGCCCATACTGTTGCTCTACTGCACCTCTGAGCCCTGATCTTGTCTCCACGTGATCCTGACACCTGTGCCCTGTTTTCGCCCTGAACAATGACCAGTGCCCAAGAATCCTGGAGACAAAAAGCCGGTCAAGTCTGAGACCTCCCCTGTGGCTCCACGAGCAGGGCCACAGCAGAAAGCGCAGCCTCAGCAGCCGCAACCCCAGCCACAGCCACCACATAAAGCCAGCCAGGGACTGCAGGTCCCCGCTGTGTCCCTGTACCCTTCACGAAAGAAGGTGCCAGTGAAGGATCTGCCACCTTTCGGTAAGTTTCTGAACTCATACTCTTTGGGTGATATTTGCTGACATGTTTCTCAGGTTGGGAAATAATGTTTGTCTTGGATAACTTGGCCTAACGCGTTTTATTTCTCTGTGACCATCTTCTCATAAGATAAGCAGTCATAAACAATTTCATTTTTTCTTAGCATCTATTAGTTGTACAGATAATGGGTTTAACTCTGACACTTGTCATAAACACTGTGATCATAGTCACCTCTGTTGCCCTCTCCTGTCCTACTTCTCCTTCCGTTAGCCTCCCCCAGCAGCCCCATTCATGACTTCTCCTTCCCGTCCTCTGCTAGACTCTGCATATTTCACTTACCATGATATCCAGTGCCACCCATTTTTCTACAAATGACATCATTTCAGTCTTCCGTATGGCCCACCACATGTGTGTCCATAGTTTATTCGTGTGTATTGGGTCCATCTCTCTGCTGTTGGGAAGAGTGCTGTGGAAACCATGACAGCGCAGGTAATATAGGTGGGTTGTAGGCTGGTGCTTGTTTAGTTTTCAGAGACCCTCCATGCTGACCTCGCAGGCTGCCGGGATGCTCCACCTGGGCGTGCGAGGGTTCTCCAAAGCCCGTCTCTAGCACTTGTTTTCTTGATGGTGGTTTTTCTAACTAGGGTGAGATGGAGTCTCGGTGTTAGTTTTGATATGCATTTCCTTAATAGTTAGGGTTTGAAGGGTTCTATGTATTTACTGGCCCTTTGCGTTTCTTCTTTGAAGAACTATCTCTTCAGTTTATTCGTCTTTTTTGTGGAATTTTTGTAGTGTTCAATATTCTTTATATATCCTGAATATTAATCCCTGTAGATGGCTAGTTGGCAAAAATGGTCTTCCATTCTATAGGAGCATTTGGAATTATTGTCACATTATCTGTCATTGGCATGACATGACAGCTTACAGGGTGACAAAGGAGACTTTGCACACTTACTGACTTATGCTTTAATGGGTACAGGAGTGGCCTCACTCACATACATTATTTAAACAAATGTTGCCGTGCCACCCATAATCTACCGAAGTTTAGGCAAAATATCTTGACATTCAGTTATTAGTCTAAAGTGATTGTTTTTTCTTTTTTCTATTTGTGTGGTGCTAGGGATCAAACCAAGGCACATGCCAGGCATGAAGGTGGATTGCTGATCACTAAATCTGTGTCTTAGGAGGCAGAGGATACTTACTGCCTGAGTAATCAGGAAATCTGGCATCTTCTTCCCACGAGCAGTGCCCTGCTCTCTGGTTCTGTGTGGATGCAGAGCGGAATGACTTTCCAGACAGCCGTGCTGGCTTCTGAATGTGTGTAGAAGCAGGTAGTCAGAAAGAGCAGAGCAGACCCTAAAGCTGGCTCATGAGGTTGGAGTTAGAAACTCATTCCCACTTCATGAGTTTGCACGAGGCACCGTGTCCCACCTGCATTCTCCTCCTGATCAGTGAGCATTCCGTGCGCCAAGGGTGGGGGGACAGGAATCTTTACCTGACTTGCTTTCCCTTTCAAACTTGTGTTCATCTTCTGACAAACAATTTGAATTACACATTTTTTTCTGTTACCTGTGTTCTGAATCTACATGTATTCCTGAACCTTCCACTGTGTGATTCTGTCTCCTCTTCTGTGTTGAACTTTGCATATGGAAGACTGTCTTTCTTCTTTTTATCTAGAAATACCCCATTAGCTATATTTAATGTGAAGTAGGCGTTCCTGAATATAAAGCTGTCTCCCATTTTCTCAAAGAGAATATCTCTCGAAATATCTTCTAGGTTCATTTGAATTTATGAGCCTTATAATGTGGATGAAATGTCATCTGTCATCCTAAGATATTAAGTTTAATGTATCTAAAGTCACATAAAAAATACTAATTTAAAGACAATAAGGGGTTTTCTTCCCCACCCTTTTTCATGAAGTAGTTTCATTCTAAACACTTCCAGCATCTTGTCCTTAAAAGGCAACACCTCTGGGATATGGTCATCCATGCCTGTAATCCCAGCATTTAGGAGGACTGTAAATTTGCCACCTATCTGGGCTGCATAAGTTTAAAGCCAGCTGGGGATGCTTACGGAAACCCTGTTTCAAAAAGTAAACAGATTGTCAGGGGAAGCACTTAGAGGCAGCAAACATGGCTGCTAAGGTGTAGCATTTTATCTGCAGCCCCTGAAAGCTAAGGGAAGTCTTTTGCAGTGTGTGTGGTGCACCCGTCCTGGAAATAGTTTCATATCAAAATTACCCATTCGTAGGCCAGTAAAATGGCTCAGGGCATGAAGGTTCTTTCCGCTAAACCTAATAACCTGAGTTCCAATCCGTGGGACCCACATTGTGGAAAGAGGGAACAACTTCAAGTTGTCCGCTGACCTCCATCTGTGTACCACTCTCACACGCCAAATAATGAGAAGTGGCGGGGAGGGTAAAGCCAGTCTCACATGATGGAGGAGGTGAGCTGACTCTGACCTCCACGTGTACGCCATGGTACACATGCGCGCACACACACACACAATAAATAAATAAAATGTAAAAAGCCAGGTGGGCTTGTATAGACACACAAGTCTATTTGGTTTTGGGGATTTTTGTTTTTTGTGTTTGTTTTTGAGTCAGGGTCTCACTACGTGGACCAGGCAAATTTCAAACTTAGAGAGATTCACCTGCCACCACCTGCTAAAAGGATGTAGCACCATACTCAGCTGATAACTGTTTTAAGAGAAAAAAACCTACCCATTTATGGAGTGGACCTATTTATTCATACAGTGTATGTTAGTACTTCTACATTTAACCAGAAAACTGCTTTAAGAATGATTTTTTAAAAAAAAAATAGAATTGTATTAAAACAGCATCAAGGGGGTTGTGATGGGCTCAGTTTGTAGAATGCCTGCCCAGCATGTATGAATTCCTGGGTTTTATCCCTACTACTATGTTAAACCAGGAGTATGGTTGCTATTGCCAGTAATCCTAGTGTAGGAGTTTCTTCTGTATTTCTATTGCTTTCATTGGTTAAATAAAGAGACTGCCTTGGCCTTTTAATAGGGCAGCCCTTAGATGGGCAAAATAGACAAAACAAAAGGCTGGGAGAGAGAAGACAATGTAAGAGACTCCATGCTTCTCCGGCCCAAGATGAACACTGGTTAAACTCATGCCGGTAAAGCACAGTCAAATGATGATACACATTAATAAAAATGGGTTAATTAAGATATAAGAGTTAACCAATAAAAAACTAAGACTAATGGACCAGACAATAATTAAATAAATGCAGTTTCTATGTAATTATTTCGGGTATAAACTAACCAGGTGCCAAAAACGCAGCCCTCTCCTCCTTACTACATCCTAGAACTCAGGAAGTGGAGGAAGAGATCAGAAGTTCTAGGTCGTCCTCGGCCATGCAGAGAGTTCCAAGCCAGCCTGAGATATATGAGACCCTGTTTTAAAAAAGAAAAAAAAACCCTAAAAAAGAAATAAATAAACAGAACAGCCTCAAACCACCAATAGAAGGTACATTAAATTCTGTTGGCTCCTTTTTAATGAGCCTGTCAAGTCTATGACCGCAAAAACCAGCCCTTCCTTAAAGTAATTTCAGACCATCAGGACTTTGCAGAAATGTCTTTTTCCTTCAAAGGCAGCCTCAGAATATTGAATAGGTGAAGCACTTTAGCGTGACTCTTTCTTCGCTGCCCTGTCGTGAGTGTCTGCTGCCCCCGTCTTTTGCACCGTGTTGCTGCTGGCTCCGCTCTCCCTCAGAAACGTCTCCTGGGCTTCTGAAGTGCACCACAGAAGCCAGGCTGCCTCCTGCCTTCTCCTCTCTTTATTTGATCAAATATTAATGACGTGGCACTCTTTAGAGCTCTTTTATTGACTTCCCTTGGTTAGTTCCTGTTAACTCTTGACCCTTTACTTTGCCCCACCCCCACCAATTCCTTCTTCCTCAAGAGATGACATTTCCAAAATACTAAAATGTCTTGTTCTTAATCCAGACTTGAGGGCCATCTGGAATTGAAATGGGGAGTGCTGATTTCATCCTTAATTCAAATGTTGTTCAGTCGCCCCACCCCACACACACACATACACTGATACTTAACAAATTGAACAAATATAGTGCCTGGGGTTCAGAATCCAAACAACATCAAAACCAGTCTGTTTCAAGTTCTCCTGACAGATACTCAGCCAGAAATTAAGCCATACATGCCCCCTACCTTGCCCTGTATGCCAGAAGGGCACACAGAACATTTAGATCATAAATAGATTGAAACTGGCAAAACTAAATGCTGATACAAAAAAAGCTTTTAATATTTAATATTTCCCTTCAGCATTTTTTACTCTGTCTTCTTATTTGTTTGTTTGATGCTAGAGTAGAAGCTGTGGTCTGTGCATGCTGGGCAAGCTGTCCTGCCACTGAGCCATGCCCTCAGCTCCTTTCAGTCTCTAAAATGGGTACCTGAACGATTTCCTTCTTTTCTGTAGGCATAAACTCTCCACAAGCTTTAAAGAAAATTCTGTCCTTGTCTGAGGAAGGGAGTTTGGAGCGTCATCGGAAGCAAGCAGAGGACACCATATCAAACGCCTCCTCACAGCTGTCGTCACCCCCCACCTCGCCTCAGGGCTCCCCCAGGAAAGGTAGGGCTCGGTGACTTCTGCCCCTGCTCAAGCCCACACACTCGGTCCAGCTGCTTCCAGAGACACACACCATTGAAGTTTGGGTATGGTGTATAAGTAATCCGATGTGATGTGATGATGGATTTTCCCCATCCATTTGTAAATTTGGAAGAATGCTGGCATTTTTAAATTTATGGCTCCTCTTCACCTGCTGGCAAAGACAGGTGCTAATATAAGTATTGGCCAGACGAGACTGCGGACACCTCATGAGAGCTTAGATTACCCATTTCCTGCTCTAGTCAAACCCAAGAGATTAGAGATTAGAGTCTGGGAGCCACACACTAGAAGAAATGAGTGTTTGTCTTTCTGAACTTGGGTTATATCACCGAGTGTAATATTTTCTAATTTCATCCTTTTCCTAAAAAATGTCATCATTTCATTTTCTTTATGGCGGGATAAACATCCATTGTGTATGCTCACCACATTTTCATTGCCTGTCCCTCTGCTGGGCATCTAGTCTTTTGCATTTCCTTGGCATCGTGAACAGAACCACAGTGAACACGCACGCGCGAGTATCTGGTAGGTTGTGAACTCTTGGGTCAATGCCAGGAGAAGTGTAGCCAGGTCATTTCATAATTCTGTTTTTAAGTGTTTGTTTGTTTTTGAGGAACCTTGACCCCGATTTCCATGGTGGCTCCACTAGTTTACCTTCCCACAAGTGGTGAGGAAGGACTCCCTAGCATTGCTGCCATTTGTTTCCTTCCTCCCTCCCTCTCTCCCTCCCTCCCTTCCTTCCTTCCTTCCTTCCTTCCTTCCTTCCTTCCTTCCTCCCTCCCTCCCTCCCTCCCTCCCTTCCTTCCTCCATCTCCCTCCCTCCCTTTCTCTCTTCCTTCCTCTTTCCTCCCTCCTCCTTCCTTCCTCCCTCCCTCCCTCCCTTCCTTCTTTTATTTATTTTTGATGTTGCTGTTTTTGTTTTTCCCATTTGAGTGGCCCATTTACTGGTGAGCATTTTGGTTTGGTTTGGGGTGTTTAATTTTTCCAGTTTTATATATAGTCTAGATATAGCCCAACAACTTAATACTTAGGGTACAAACATATGTACTAAAAAAGAGCTTAAATGTATATTTATATTAACACATAATAAAAATTTAAGTCAAGTAAAATGAAATTAAATAATAAACTAAAAATTAAAGAATGAAACAATACAAGCACAAATGAGCAGTAAGTGAAATAGAAGATACTGTGTTCTCCGCCAGTGCTCCTTCCTGGCTGGCTGTGTTCATTCCCTTGGGGTACTGCTGCAGGTTCCAGCACCAACCTGCTGGGGTGCCTGCAGCTAGCTCCTGCCTGCAGTAGCTGGCATGGGGTGCTGGGAACCCTCTGCCTCTGAGTCCTTTATCACACTCCTACTGTGCCCACGGTCTGTCTGCTGGTGTCCTTCACCACACCTTGGTTCCTATTCTGCTAAGGCATGATCCAGTGCTTGACCAGGCAGTGGCAGAGGTGGGCACATGCCAAATGTTGTATCCTCTCAGCTCCAGGCCCCTTCTGGACATCTTCGCTGATCCTTTGTCCAAGCTCACTGTGTTCCATTCTCTTCTCCTGGCATGCCTAGTTCAGCCCCTCCCTGATACTTCTTTTCAATATTATACTTAGAAATAGATAGCATTTACTTTTGTAACTTTTTAAAACTTGGGGTATTTTGTGGTTTTTGATAAAATCTCATTATGAGCACTGTCTGGCTCAGTAGCTGCCGACCATTAGACCAGTCTGGTCTCAGATTTGCAGCAATTGTACTGTCTCTGCCTCCTGAGTTCTGGATTAACGCAAACATTTAAAAAAAATTTTCTAACTCATTGTAAGTGTAGTGAGAATTATTTTTATATTAAGATTTGTTCTAATTAAATTGAAAATTATGCAACAGTAATATAGAAGTAGCCAGCCTGGTCTACAGATCAAGCTCCAGGACAGCCAGGGCTACACAGAGAAACCCTGTCTTGAAAAACAAATAACAACAAAAAAATAAGATACCCACTGACAGTTAGAGGATTGGGTTCGTACTTCTATGAATAGTGGGGTTTGGTTGTGGGGATTTTGGAGGGTCACTTTTGTTTTTGTCTTGTTTTATGCTGCTAAGATTGGAACTGGTGCCTCAGGCATGCGAGACAAAAATGTTTTTCTCTTTGAGCTGTGTTCTCTGGCTTTACTAACAGTATTATGGGTTGTAGGTAAGGAAGCAAGAATAGTCAAGGCATGCCATAGTTTCTTCATCTTTACCTAGGACGAATTAACAATAGATAGTTTCCCCTGGCCATTGAATAGGCAATTTTTACTTTATTAGAATGAGATTTTAATCTCTTAGTCACCTGGTATTTATAAGTTTTTGAGTAAACTCCCACCTCATTGTCAACATTTAATTTTTGCCTGTTTTGTGAACCAGTTTTAGAAGCCTAAAATGTTTAGTTACTGAATTTGCATTTCTCATTTAGGTTATATGTTGGCTCCCAGTGGTACCGTGGATAATTTTTCAGATTCTGGGCACAGTGAAATTTCTTCACGATCCAGTATTGTCAGCAATTCTTCTTTTGACTCGGTGCCAGTCTCTCTGCACGATGAACGGCGCCAGAGGCATTCTGTCAGCATTGTGGAGACCAACCTAGGTGTGGGCAGGATGGAGCGGCGGACCCTGATTGAGCCTGATCAATACAGCTTAGGGTAAGCGTCTGATCCTTGCGTTCTTTTCTCTTTCCATGGGTCTGTCATTGAGTGTCATGTGTGGCTATTTTGTTATGCAGACTGCTTTTGTAGTTGGCTTTCCCCTCTGGTGGCCCCCTGGGGCTCTGTGCTGGAGGAGACTGTACCAGTAGGACACACCCCAGTCTCTGTCTGTGCTGCCTTCCCTAGCGAACCACAGTGTATTCAGCCGTCCAGAGCCTTGTAAGGAAAGTGCTCCTTTTTTTGTAGCAAGTTGTTGGTCTCTTTCCTGAAGCATTAAAAAGTCAGAGTAAGAAAATGGGGATCAACCTGAAGACCCGAAAAGCAAAGCAGCCAGCCACTGGCTCTTACCTCAACCTCAGTCTGAAAATATCACATGATCCTGCCTCCAAGAGTCTCAGAATGAGACCGAGACTGAGAGCTGTTTCCTCCCATTTTATAATCCTCTCTAGGGCTGGGAATAAAGGCGTATACCACTGGGATTAAAGGCATGCATTGCCTAGTTTCTATGGCAACTAGTGTGGCTCCTGGGATTAAAGGTGTGTGTCACCATTGCCTGGTCTGTAAGACTGACCGGTGTGGCTGTTTTACTCTGAGATCTTCAGGCATGCTTTATCTATTAAAATATAATTGAAATGCTACTGCACTTCCCTGTGTTTGCCTTGTGAAAAGATGAATGAATGAGTGATATGATAAACTAGCCACTCTGATCCCATTCAGGAGTACTCTCCTCCTCTTTCTGGGATGGAAGGAAGCCACTTTTCTAGGGAAAAGATCCTTTGTAGGCAGAGTGGCTTATGCCTGTTCCCCTAGCACTTAGACTGAGGTAGGAGGTTAATGAGTTCAAGGCCCACCTAGACTACAAACCAAGAGCCTCAAAGCAGAAAAACAGTTCATCAGTAAAGGGATATTTAACCATCTCACGTCTTCCCTTCCATTGTTTTGATGGGCAGGTCGTACGCCCCGGTGTCTGAAAGCCGCGGCCTGTATGCCGCAGCCACTGTCATCTCTTCTCCGAGCACAGAGGAGCTTTCCCATGACCAAGGGGACCGTGCTTCCCTCGATGCTGCTGACAGCGGTCGTGGGAGCTGGACCTCATGTTCAAGCGGTTCCCATGACAACATCCAGACGATCCAGCACCAGAGGAGCTGGGAAACCTTGCCGTTTGGGCACACTCACTTTGACTATTCAGGGGATGCTGCGGGCATATGGGCCTCCAGGAGCCATATGGACCAAATAATGTTTTCTGATCATAGCACAAAATATAGTAGACAAAATCAAAATAGAGAAAGTCTTGAACAAGCTCAATCCCGGGCAAGCTGGGCATCTTCCACAGGCTACTGGGGAGAAGACTCAGAAGGTGACACGGGCACTATCAAGCGAAGGGGTGGCAAGGATGTCTCCATCGAGGCAGAAAGCAGCGGCATGGTGCCTGTGACCACAGAGGAAGCCAAACCTGTCCCCATGCCTGCCCACATAGCTGTGACGCCGACTACTCCAAAGGGGCTCATCGGTACGTATGGAAATGGAAAGCTGGGTGGGTGGAAGTCGGCTCCCCCTCAGTTTGTCCATCACCACGTCCAGTTCCACATCAGCAGTATGGTCAGCACTGTGAAATGACCAGGTCTTAAGAGCCACGTTTGTTGTCGGAGACGCGCACTTCAGCAGTCAGTAGCTCTTAGCCTGCGGGACCAATGGGCTGTGATCCTACCAGGACAGTATTAGAATAGGTGCCCTTGTTCTTCACAGAGGAGCCATTCCCTCTCATTGAAACGCAGGAAAACGGTTCATCATTCTCTCATCCCCTTGAATTGTATCGATATCCTTTGTATATTGATTTTTTTATTGGTTTTGTTATGCAGACACATTGTTTTTCTACTAAACAAATACTTTGTACATGGTAGGACAGGGGTAAAGAACTCAGAGATGGGTAAAGTGCAGGAGGGAGTCAAGCAGAGCTAGGAGCCTGTCTTGACATCATAGACACTCTGTTGTGCCTGTTCCTCTCTACAACGAGCTTCATAATTTTATCTTTTTAAAAAAATGATTTATTTTCATTTTACACGCATTCAAGTGTATGCATCTATGTCTGTGTGAGGGTATCAGATCCCCTCGAGCTAGATTTATATAAACAGTTGTGAGCTGCCATGTGGGTACTGGGAATTGAACCCAGGTCCTCTGGAAGAGCAGCCAGTGGTCTTACCCACTGAACCATCTCTCCAGCCCCAGCCATGCTATCTTAATACGGTTAAGTGTGAGGATGGAAGAGGTCATGGCAAAGGACAGGGCCAACGCATCAGGAGCCCCTAAAAGATGCTGGTGCCCTTTCTGGTGTAAAGACAGGTGTGTTCCCTCAGTCACGGGCTTATGTTCTCTGTAACTTGAATGCTGAATGTCTGTCTGAGAGAACTGCAGGGTAGCTTGTGAGTTGTAGAGAGAAACCCCTAGAGTATAGCCTTTACAAGCTATTGATGAGGGAACAGTTATGTGACCACATGAAAAGTGATGCACAGATGTCAAACTTAGTACCGCATAACAGTGAGAGAGGGGCGACAGCTCAGAGTTCTTAGGTTGGTTATTTCGAACCATTTTCTGTTAACAAACTAATTCTCAGAATTTTTATTGCTGAAGAGGAAAGTGATTTCTAGTTCCTGACAGAGTCAAGAAAAATAAACTTGAGTAGTATTCAGTTTTACAAATCTCATGTTGCAGGTCACAAAGATGAATGGTTTTTCCTTCATGAAATTGTGGACTTTAAGAAAAGCAACTGCTTTTTTGGTTTGCAGAGCTTTTAAATTGGCATCCTGTGCCATTTTTCTAATCTTATTTTAAATTGTTGTTTTCCAAAGAGAAACCTAGAGAATTCGAGGGATGTGTACCTGAGTCTCCATTTGATAATATTGGGAAATGCCTAAGAAACCTACACTGTTACCCCCCTCTGGGTACAGAAAGAAGAGAGGGGATTTTTACCCCTCACTGATGTGTGCCAGGCAGGTCCCTGCTGATGTGACCCAGGAATGTCCCTGGTTCCTCTTGTACCTTGTTTTGTGAGGTTAGTTTTTAGTTGAACTCCCCTGTTTAGGCTTTGCTTAGCGGTTATACCACTAGGCAGAAGTGACCTGGTGAGTATTAGCTGAGGACAGCCTGATGCCCTGGCTCCTCTGAAGGGCACTTGTATCTACCCCTTATGTGAAGTAAAAGGCCTTGGACCTGACACCCTGCCTTCTCTCTGCAGCTCGGAAGGAGGGCAGGTACCGGGAGCCGCCGCCCACACCTCCAGGCTACGTGGGCATCCCCATCGCCGATTTCCCTGAAGGGCCTTGCCACCCGGCCCGGAAGCCCCCGGACTACAACGTGGCCCTGCAGCGGTCCCGGATGGTGGCGCGGCCCACAGAGGCCCCCGCTCCAGTGCAAACGCCTCCTGCAGCCAGCAGGCCGGGGAGCAAGCCGCAGTGGTACAAGCCCAGCGATGCAGACCCGCGCCTCGCACCCTTCCAGCCGCAGGGCTTCGCTGGCGCTGAGGAGGACGGTAAGATCCCCACGCCCACCCCAGCTCCTGGGGTGACCTGCTGCCAGTTCCCGGTCCCACTTACTTGGGAGGGTCAGAGCAGTGGCTCCAGGGTCTTTAACTGCTTGCTGTGGAGAGTCCCGTCCCCCCCCCCCTTTTTGGCAGGAGAAAGAACCTTTCTTTAAATGGTTTAAGAAGTGCCAGCAATTACAGAAGGGTTGCTTGTAAGGAAGCATGCACATGACTGGAATTTTAGTCTTTTTCTGTGCTAGGGTTAGAGACCAGGACCTACAGGGTGCTAGGCAAGTCGTACCTTAGACACAGCCTAGCCTGAATTTCTAAGACTTGAGTAAAACTGAAGTTCTTTTGTGGCTCTATTTTAAGGATAAAAGTGAAAACCTCTGGTTGTTACTCATTTTAGAAATTTGGAGAAGCATATTGACCTGTTGAAACGAAGCTGGTTAGCGTTTTCAGTGGAAGCTTTGCAGTTGGACACTTAAAGGGTAGAAAGTGGCTTGGAAATAAAGGGCTGGGAAAAGCTGTGCCCTCCTTGGGCTCTGCCTTTCTCTGGATGCTCCTGCTAACACTGGGGTGAGGGCAAGGAGGAAATCTGTCCTTCACTTTTTAAGTATTCAGTGTAGTGTGTTTTATTACACAACCATTATAGCAAAGTCCAAAACATAATGAGAATTATAATCTTTTAATTATAGACTAGTGAATATTAATATTTTGTCTATCCTCAAATTTTTTAAAGATTTTTTTAAGAAAGTGTTTGCTGTGTATGTGTGTGTGTGTATACACACACAATATATGTGCCTGTTGCCTGTGGAAGCCAGAAGAAGATAGTTGATTCCCTGGAACTGTTACAGAAGGTTGTGACCTGCCATGTGTGTGCTGGGAAGAAAACCCCAGTCCTCGGGAAGAGGACTCCTTCTTCAAGACTTCTTAATGTGTAACTGCTGTTAAAATCAAGGAGCTCGGACCTGGAGAGATAGTTCAGTAGCTAAGAACCCTTGTTGCTCTACCAGAAGACCAGAGTTCAGTTCCTAACACCCTGTGGGTAGCTTCCAGTAGTCTGGAACTCCTGCTGCCAAGAGACCAACACACTTTGCTGGCCTCTGTGGGCAACTGCACTCATATATTCATCCTCTCTTTCTCTCTAAAAGTTAAAAAAGGAAGGCCTGGAGAGACGACTGTGTGTTTAAACGTGTAACTGCTCTTGCAGTGAAGTTCCATTTCTAGTGCCCAGGTAGTGTGACTCACAGCTGCCTAATACTCTTCTACCAGGGGATCTGATCATCTCTTCTGACTTCCACACACAGAAACGGGCATACATATGGTTAAAAGTACATCTTAGAAAAATACCTGTTATTTTAGAACTTCAGTTATTAATAACTGTCCAACCAGCAAGCGTACAGTGTATTTAATTGTATTGATTTATTGTTATCTCAGTTTGGCTTCTTTTGCTGTTATAAAGACATTCTGACCAAAAGCCATTTGGGGAGGAAAGAGTTTATTACTTTCCATCCCATTATTCCAGGAAGTTGGACCCGAAACTGAAGCAGAGACCACACTGCTTACTGTCTCACTCCCAAGCTCACATTCAGCCATCTTTCATACACAGTCAGGGCCCACTTACCCAGGAATGGCACCACCCATGGTGGGCTCAGCCCTCCTACATCAACTAGCAACCAAGAAAATGCCTTGCAGGCTACTTTGATGGAGGCAGTTCCTTCAGATTTTCTCTTTCCAGATTTGTCAAGGTGACAACCTAGACTGGCCATCACAATTGTAACTGTTTTTTAAGACAATGGGCCAGACCGGCTGCAGATGCTTGCTCCTGGCTCAGCTTACTGGGTTCTGGAACTATAGACCTGCATGACCACACGGCTGCCTTTTTCCTAGGGTGTACAAGCGTGGTATGATGGTGCACAGCTTTATTCCCAGCTCTTGGGGAGCAGAGGCAGGTGGATTTCTGTATGTTCACTGCCACCCCTCCCTACATAGGAAGTTCCAGGACAGCCAGACTACATAGAAAAACCCTGTTTCAACCCCCCCAATATATATAGATATAGTATGTATATGTGTTTAAAGATTTGCATGATGCACCTGTTTTTACTTTTGAAATTATAACTAACTGCTTGCCAAAAATGCAAGGTTTTAAGTGAGCTACATTAAATGTGTTTTTTTAACCTAAGTGAACACGATAGCACAGAAAATTGTCTACTTGTTGACTTTTTATTTATTTTGTTTTCTCCGCTGCTGTATGTGCAGAAGATGAGCAAGTATCTGCGGTTTGAGGCACAGAGCAAGCCACCGAAAGGAGAGCACAAGAAGACGTCTGAAGCAGTGGAGCCTTGGCGCGCCCATCCTGAGGGTGGTGGACCAGTTTGCCTCCTTCCCTGCCTTAAAGCAGCACGGGGCTTCTTCTCCCCTTCTTCCTTCCCCTTTGCATGTGAAATACTGTGAAGAAATTGCCGTGGCACTTTGCAGACCTTCTTGCTTGAGATGCACAGCCCAGCAGTCTTGGAGCTGCTGCCTGCCGCATCATGCAGTATCATTCCAGACTCCAAGATCATCAAAAGGTGACTCCCTCTGGCTGCGCTTCTCTGCACCTGGAAGGACTTTCCAATCTTCCTCTTAGATTTCAATCCAACCCTAGCCCGTGATCTCATTTGGAAGATGAGAGAAACTAGCCTTTGAACTATTTGGGGTCTTGAGCCCACCAAGGAAGACAAAGACAGACATGAAATCCTTTGAGTACAGTGCTTGTCCACTTGTTTACAATATCCTTTTAAAAATAAGTTTAAAGATTGTGTTCAGAGAGCAAATATATCCATTTAATGATTACAGTATTATTTTGAACCTTAAGTAGGATTGCCAGCCTGGGTTTCTGAAAAACCAAATATGCCGGACAGGGTATGGCCACACCAAGGGAAAACCTGGCAGTGATGCTGTCTTCCCATGTCCTTCTGGCTTTGCCCGTGAAGTGCCCTATCCCAGAAGCATCAAATGTTAGCCAATTACTTAAATATGAGGACTCCTCACCTGCTCCTTCCCCAGTGGGTGAGGCTCTAATGTAAAACTCTTTGCACATGGCCAGGGGAGGGAACGAGGACTTGGTGTCCTGTCTGAGCCTTAGGAATTAGGAGGCGGGACAGTGTTATTTGAGAATGTGTCCTGCTCAGTTACAATGGATGGCAACCCCTGTTTTTAAGTTATGGGTTTTTAAAAATTGTTTTTAATTTTTATTTTTTGAGTTTTGTTAATTTAGAGTTTCAGAGCTTTTTGTTTCTATTTTTTAAAAGAAAGAAACATAACTGGATAGCATCGCAGTGAAGCAGCTTGGGGCGTTGGAGTGAATGCCAGCTGTTCGTACTGCTCTTTCAAGACAGCCTCCTCCCCTTGTTGAAATGGCACCAGAGACTATGTCTTTAAACATGATTAAAGGTCACATGGTTAGATATACTAGCCTTTGCAAGGTGGGTTAGTCACCAAAGACTGCCCTGTAAGTGGCTTCGTGACGCTGCCGCTAGAGAAGTCCTAAGTGTAGCGCCCATCTGCTCACAGCTGCTATGAACCCTAGAAGGACTGAAAATGACCCCGTCGTCCTATTTTTGTGTTGTTTTTGCACAGACTCCGGAAAAGTGAAGGCTGCCAATCCGAGTAGTACTCAGATGTGAGGGGCTGCTGGTCTTGGATTTTTCCATTAAATTCAACTGATCATATTGATCAGTCAAATAAACGTAAATAGCTTCCAATTTTAAAGGTCGAATTGCAGTGTTTTTTCACTGTGTCAAACAATGTCAGTGCTTTATTTAATAATTCTCTTCTATGTCATGGCATTTGTCTACTTATGTATCACATTGTCTCACGCATTTGTAATTTTCCATGTAACAAGCATTATTGCCAGTTTTACTATACAGGCTATGGACCTCATGTGCATATAGAAAGACAAAAATCTAGCTCTATCACAAATTGCACAAATGTTATCTAAACATTAAGTAATTGTAGAACATAGGACTGCTAATCTCAGTTCGCTCTGTGATGTCAAGTGCAGAATGTACAATTAACTGGTGATTTCCTCATACTTTTGATACTACTTGTACCTGTATGTCTTTTAGAAAGACATTGGTGCGGTCTGTATCCTTTTGTATTTTTAATACAATAATTGTACATATTGGTTATATTTTTGTTGAAGATGGTAGAAATGTACTATGTTTATGCTTCTACATCCAGTTTGTACAAGCTGGAGAATAAATAAATATAACATAAAGCCTTGTCTAAATTTTTAACGCTTTTTATTACTGAAATATGAAGCAAAGGTTACACTACAGGATCAGGCCTCAGGAGGCTGAAGAGTTAGCTCTAGCTTGGCAGAAACTGAGTGATAGCTCATTTCTTTTTCATGGTTTTTTATTGAGTCAAAGAAATGAATAGTTGTTAGCACCAACTAGACTAGGTTCAAATTCTTCCGTGTTTCTGTTTTTGTTTGGAGGCTCACTGTAGCACATGCCTCCTCTGTATCTTGTCCCAATGTAAATCTCTGTAGTGCATAGCATTGTTTATTCCCTGAAACACAGAAAGCTCAGAATGACATTGATAGTCACGATCACCAAGAGAATAATTTGGCTATTTGTTGTAGGCATCCAGCTAGCACATAGAACTCTTTGGTCTGTGAGCTTATTTGTTTTTACTACTGGGGTTGAACCCAGAGCCTTGTTGCCCACTAAGCAAGCTTTGTCTAACTGAGTAAGAACATTTGGCCCCTAAAAGGAGCATTTATATTTTAATAGATAAAAATCAGCTAAGTACAGCCTGCTTAAATACATTTTGAGATGAAAGATTCTTCCCTCAGAGTGATGTAAGTAAAGATCTGAGAAGCTGGACTGGATGCACAGAAATGGGAGACCAGGAAGTGGAAAGAGAAGAAGATGGCCCTCCCACCCACCAACTCTTTCTAAATCTGTCTATCAAAATGCTTAGGGGATATGAAGCAAAAAGAAAGATTGCTGTTCCAACAGTTTCACCAGTTTTAGAGAATATCCTCCTCATCACTTTTTGTGTGCTGCAAGGATGATGGCAGGTTACCGTGGTTGCTATCCTTCTGTCTTATTGCCCTTCTACACGCCCAGTAAGCAGCCTTTAGAGCCAAAGAGCTGACTCTAGGACTTCAAGCAGTAAGTATCTACCACATACAATTAGTAGAGGAGACAGTTTCCATCTCTGTGTTAATAATAGAACCCTGCTGTTTACTGTTCTAGGTGACAGCGTGAACCTTGGAGAGTGGGGCCTAAAAATGAGGCAGACTAAAGTCTCATGCAATAGGCAGCTTTATTCAGAGCATCAGACAGTTTATACTTTGATGGTTAAAAAGAATCACGTGAGTAAGGCCCAGGGATAAGGACCTGTTAGGCAAGTACTCGGCCATTCAGCAAGTTGTAGGGATGCTGTAGAAAGTTTGGATAAGCATCTTACCTTCTCCCTACTGCAAACACTTGGTTTGTGTTTTCGTAGCTACTCGTTATAGCCCTAGATAATATTTCCTTCTATCCATGGAAGCATTTATATGTTCATCTATACTTACTTTTGTTACTATTATGTGTATGGGTGTGTGTGTATTACATACATGTACCTTGGAGTCCAGAAAAGGGCATTTGGTCCTCTGGAACAGGGGTGACAGGTGATTGTAAACCACTGTGTGGGTGCTGAGCATCAAACCCGGGTCCTCTGGAAGAGCAGCTAGTGCTCAACCATTGAGCCACCTCTCCGGTCTCCACCTAAACTTATTTTTATATCTACTACACTCAAAATATTGATTTAAGTGGTTCAGGCTTTTGAGGGTATATGAGTTAGCATGTCAGATAGGCTTCTGTGTTACTCGAAGCATTAGCACGCCTTTTTGCTAAAGAAATAGAAACTCTAGAGTCCTTAATTCTGTTATATTCTCTTTGAAAAATAAACTGATTCAGGGTGTTGGGGAAATAGCGTAATACATACTTGCCAAGCAAGCATGAGGACATAAGTTTGAAACCTTGGCACCCACCTAGAACCCATGGGCAGTGACTTGTGCTTGTTCTGAAAAGGCAGAGACAGGAGGATCAAAGGGGCTTACTGACCAGCCAGACTAGCTGAAGCCGTGATCTCCATGTTCAAGAGACAGTCCCAAAACTAAGATGGCAGTGACTGAGGAAGACACCTGAAATCAACTTCTAGCCTACATACATGTGTGAACACTTAGAAACACATATTCATGTACCATACACTAAATATAGCTGATTCAGGTCTGGGGATGTAGCTCAGTTGAGTGCTTGCTTAATATACATGAACTAGGTCGGTCCCATCCTAGCATCCCATAAAACTGGGTGTGCTGGTGAACCCCTGTAATTCCAGCATTCGGGGAATTGAGACAGGATTAGAAGTTCAAAGTCATTGGTGCATACTGAGTTTGAGGCTGGCCTGCACTACATGAAACCCTGTCTCAAATAACAAAAGCCATCCTGATGTGGAGACTCAAGATCATGCAGCCCCCACAGGGCTGGGTTGTCTGGAGATTGTGAAGATTAGGATCCAGGGCAGAGATGATCCAATTTCCCAGGGTTGGAGAGTGCTCTGCTGGAGGATCCAGACTCAGGCCAGGCAGCTTACCACTGCTCGTCAGCTCCTGCTCCAGGGAATCTGATGCCATCATCTGGCATCCATGGGCATCTGGGAAATGTGGCATACACAAAACAAATGGCCTTCAAGACCATGTATAGCGAAATACGTATCAGAGAGAGCTGGAAGACTTTAAACAGAAGAGCGCCGTCATAGGTTTCTACTGCTGCGAAGAGACACCATGACCACGGCAGCTCTTACAAAGGAAGGCATTACCGTTTCAGAGGGTTAGTCCATTGCCATCATGGTGGGGCATGGCGGTGTGCAGGCAGACATGGTGCTGGACAGGTGGCTGAGAGTTCTACGTCTTTCAGGCAATAGGAAGTGAACCGTTTCTTGAACATATATGAGACCTCAAAGCCCACCTCCACGGTGACACGCTTTCTCCAACAAGGCCACACATCCTGATAGAGCCACTCCCTTTGGGGGACATTTTCTTTCAAATCACCCTGGGCATTACCTACTTGAGAGAGTGAGTCAAGTATTTAGCAGATATGAAAAATAATTTGTGAATTATGCCTCTTTAAACATTCACATTTTAGCCAGTACCAGGAAGATATAATAAAATGTCTGCCTGTGTTTGAGATCTACCCATATTGCCCACTCAGCTTTCCCTATGCTATGACGGCTTAGCAGCAAAACTTACAAAAATTTCAATCTTTGGGCTCCATTTCTTGAACAATATAGATTATAGCAGTCTTAGTATGGGAAGAAGTATCAAAATCTACAGTGAAATACCTTCATGGCCATTTATTAGAGGAGAAAGTGAAATTCAGTGCGTTAAATAAGTCCCCCCCTTTTTTTTCCCTCAATTAGCTTGTAAAATTTAAACTATTAACTATCTGATTTGATTAAGGTGCTGATGAAAGCAATGTGGGCAGGCAAGAGTCAGTGAATCACAGAAGGTTGCATGTTTTCCTTAACTGACATGGATTAAGACTTCTCCCCCCCAAACCTATAGAATTGATTTAGGACCACGTAAATGCCACGTTTGTCTCTAAAGATGGCAATGTGGACAGTGTGTTAGATACCATTGTGAACTCATTTCAGGCACTTGCCTGGATGCCATGTGTACAGGTTTTGCCCGAGTGAATTGAGGACCTGTGAGAGCCAAAGTTACATTTTAAGTTTTAATTACTATGCCTAAGAGATCCATGAAACAAAAACACCTCTGATCTCCAAGTCATTTGCACAAGCACAGATAGTTCCTGAGATGCTGGAGACTAGTGTTTATGCACAATAACAAGCCACGTGTTTTCACTCCCCTAAACAAGTTTGTTTGGCTCATCTGCACCAGATGTGTTTGATCACGTGGCTGGGCGGTTCACAGGAAGGAACTATGTCAGGATGTACAGTTGCCCCTGATTGGATTGGATGTAGGCCAGAGGTACTTAGGCAGGAAATATGTCAGGCTGCATATTTGCCCTGACTGGACCTCATGGGAAATACCGTAAGCCCCTGAAAACTGTGGCTTGGGGGCCATTTCCTGGGAACCTGGGTATGGACCTGGCCAGAGTGTATCGCCTGGCCAGTACTAAAGTTTGCTTCAAGTTTGGCTTTAAACTGTGGTAGTGGTCTTACTCTCTGGATTAACATTTTTGGTGGCCCCAGTGAGATTCAGATCACCTACCCAAATTCTAAAGCTGGACCTTTGGAACTTGGGCAGAGGGACTGCTTCAGAAGGCATGCACCTTGAGATGTTCCAAGGCTTCAAGGCTTCCTTCAGTTCACGGACTGTCGTGAAAACTGCCATGCTGAGAAATGCAGCAAGCATCTATGAAGGCCTCCTGGTAAGTCATAATCTGGTGCTGTTTTGTGCAATCCCTAGCTGGGACATGGAGGGGATTCAGCAAGCCCCTGATATTCTCCCAGCCAGGGCGAATATTGAAATGTCGCCTGCCTGCTTGGTTCTGGTTGGTTGGAAAGTTTTGTCTGTCTTTTTCTGGCCATCTTGATTAAAGGTGACCACGTAGAGTGGGCCTACCAAAAAGGCAACAACGGGTCTCTAAAATATTTTGGATTAGGATGGATTTTTGTACGATAGTTCCTGTCCTGTCATGAAAACAAGGTTTAGGAAAGAGAGGGTTTAAAAACAAGACCTGTTTAATCACGGATTAGAGCTGCACCTCCCTGCTTTCACGTGCAGGAATGTACCATGTGTGACAGCCAAACGTGGTAATGTAAGAGTCGCCCAGGTGATGATGGGCTTAAAGACGGGGTCATGGGGAACAGCTGAGGTTTGTAAATGTGTGGCAGAGCTGGAATCCAGAAAGAGCCCCCTTGCAAGGGGGGCCTTAGCAGTTTCATAAATGTCAGGGTCATGTGAGTTGGTGCCATGTGTTACGGTCACCACCAGCCACGAAGAAATGGGGCAGGCTGGAATCTAGAAGCCAGGCGCTCTCTCTCTCTCTCTCTCTCTCTCTCTCTCTCTCTCTCTCTCTCTCTCTCTCTCTCTGTGTGTGTGTGTGTGTGTGTGTATAGCCAAGGGTAGAGCCAAAGGGGTGGTCCAAGGCCCTTGAGAAAACCCAAAGGATTGTGAATGAATCCCAGATATTGAACTCTGAATTGTTTGTACTGTTGGAGCTTGATTTATCTTATTTATCTTATCTTCCCCATATATCTTGATACTTTATTTTTGGTATTATAGGAGCACATAGTTAAGACATTTTAAACTTTAGTTTTTGGTTTTAGAGACAGGGTTTCTCTGTAGCTTTGGTGCTTGTCCTGGAACTAGCTCTTGTAGACCAGGCTGGCCTTGAACTCACAGCGATCACCTGCCTCTGCCTCCCGACTGCTGGAATTAAAGGCATGCACCAATGACTGCCCTGCCAAGATTTTAAACTTTTTAAAGAGGAAATTGTGGAGTTGTACAAAAAATTTGAATTAAAAAAAACCAGATATGTTTTAAGAAACAGTTTTTAAAATATTTAAATGTATAAGGCTATGGTACATTTTAAGTTTATAAAATGTCTTATATTTATTGTTAATATTTGAATTTAAAAATAAATAAAAAGATTCAGAATTAAGACCACAGTTAAGAGCACCAAATACTAAATACCAGAAACTGGGATGTTCCTGTCTTCTGGTGCAACAAGGCAATGGCCTAAGCAGCCTGGCAAGGGGTTTGATGTACCTTCTCAACCTATGGGTCTTTACCCATTGAGGACTGAAGGACCTTTTTACAGGGGTAACCTATGACTACTTGAATGTTGGATGATTGCATTGTGATTCATAATTGTGACAAAATTGCAGTTGTGAAATAGCAATGGGAATGATTTTGTGGCTGGAGGATCTCCATACCATGGGGAGCTGTGTTGAAAGGTCACACCATTAGGAAGGTTGAAAATCACTGGCTTAGAGAATGTCTCTCCTTACCTAAGATCTATTAATAATTAGTGATGTGTGTTTAATCTCCTTGTCTTTGCTCACTTTGTTAAGTTTAAGCTATTTTGATAAATTGAGTTATATTGGAAACTGCTATACTTTGTAATGGTATGCTATAAAAGGGTCAGGAAACTTCCAAGTCTCTCTGTGGACTGTGTTGATGATGAATTAAGTTTTATTTTGATACTAAAAGGAGCGTCAATTCAGAAATTGTTATTTTTTAAGACTCCAACTTAACTGAAATAAAGCTTATAACTGTAAACTTTTAAAGGTAATTAAGACATGCAAATTAATAGTCACCTCATAAAGGATCAAATTCTTTAATGTGTTCAGAACTATCCTTGTAGCCATGCTAAGTTCTAGCATAATTAATTGCAGCAGAAAAATTTACTTAACCTCCTACATGTATTTTCAAGGTTGAGCCTAGGTTTGTTTAGCTCAGAAATACTTAATAGATAATGGTACTCAGACCTGTCAGTGAATATGGTATTTAAAATGTTTACTAGAAAAAAGTTTATTTTGACATTGACTCCAGGCTCCTAACAGTGACCCCAGGGTCTCCAAAAATGGTGATGAGGTCCCACACACCTCCACCTGGATTGTGGTAACACTAAATACTGGGCAAGAATGCCCCAATGCTGCACCTGCCACCAGGACCTGGCCCACACTGTAGACAGTAGGACAGCGCAGAATTGATTGGCCCACTTTGCCTAGACAATATAAGGTCATCCCCCAAGTTGTTCCTCCAAGGGAAAGCCTCTCACCTTCTGGACCGGGTGGCTCTAGACAGATGCTGCCCTGGTACCTCTGCCCCCAATGTCATGTAAACCACAGAAGCCTGGGATGCTCGTATAGGTAATAGTCTGTCACTTTAATTGATACACAGGCCATTTTGCATTATATTTCCTGCTATAATTAATCCTCAGATCTCTGGTGATATTGATGGCTTGGCTAACTATGGCTTTATCAGCTTAGTGGCAGGCAACCAAGTTCTTTAACAAGACTGTAGCTACCTTGTTACTTCATGTGTAAAAAGTAGCCTTGCTTTTGCTAGAGCTAGTAGGTCTCCTGTTGAGAAAAGGTAGACAGATTTACCTTTCTAACAGACTTTATATTAAAAGATAAATAGGTCTCAGATACAAGTTTCCACTAAAGGAACATGATTTGTAATAATTGCTCTCAGTAATAATTATGTGTGTCTCTGATAAATGAGTAGATGGAGGGAAAGGGGAGTTAAAGTCTATGCAAGTTTTGAGAATCTCAAAAAATGTTTTAAGATATATAAAAAGAACTTTACATATATATGTATGTGTGTGTGTGTGGTCTTAGGGTATGAAAGCTTAACTAAGATCTTAATTATAACTTAGAAAATAATTTAGATTAAAATCACTTAAGATATATAAATGCAAGTTATAAGGGCGTAAGTAAGTAATTTAAGGTATATAAAAATGAGAAATGTTTGACTTCTTTCCCCTTCTATGCTATTGTTACACTAAGATTTCAGAAGTTCAGAGTTTTAACATTGACCAATGGAGTTCTGATAAGCCGGTCGAACACTGGCTACTTACTGTTCAGTCACAAGGCTCAAGATTTTAAATTTCCTTGTTTGTCTTGGCTTAAAAGTGATTCTCATCAGGATAAAGATATCTCTGTCAAATCTATATCTGGTTCTCTGGACAGAGAAAACATGTTCATGCTTTTTTAACCCAAATCTGTAGCTTTGCTACTAGGGCTTGAAGGTGTGAGTCTACTTCACCTGTTTACAGACACCTGTTACCTACTTTTTCTACAATGTGGATATCAGTACAGATTGGTAATGCTAAAAATAATATATATATATATATATATATATATATATATATATCATTTAAGCTTCAGAGAATCTAGAGAATCATAAGACTTGTGTCTACTTCTCACAGGTCAAAAGTATAGTCTAAGCTCCAGATAAGCATAGTTTAAATTTCCCCACATGTCTATTTCTGAGGATGGGACCTCTCTCTTCTGGTCTCAAGACTCCTCCCCTTCCCCAATTACTAGGACCTATTGGCTTGAAATTTCCAAATATATCATTTGCTTTTAAGTCACTAAGTTTTAACTTCTGTCCTTAGTCTGTATCTGTCCCAGCAGATTTCCACTTGGCTGACAAACACATTCAAGCACCAACTGCTGACTACAACCTGTTCCAAATGACTGTGAGGCCTGGACTTGCTGAAAACTGATGTGGAACAGTCCAGCCAGTGTGATTGCTCCCTGTCTCTTTTCCTGAGTCAGTGAACCAGATGCTTCTTATGAATGCTCCATTGCCTGATTTTTTTTCTCCTTGCCTTTGACTAGCATCTCAGCCCTCTTGGGTCCTGACAACAATGTTCTTGTTTCAGCAGAAAGTAGTTACAGAAGAGAGTACTTTATTGCTTGTTCCCCAGCAGGCTGGAATGTTAGATTAAAAGGAAATACCCTGGCATAGGGGACAGAATATCTACCTATAGTGCCTATTGGCATACCAGGAAAGGTACCTGTTAAAACCAAATAGACCCAGATCTATTAAAAAGTAGACTCACTAGCTGAAATAATTCTACAGTATAATAGGTCACTCAGCCTGTTCTTTGTAAAACAGAATAGTTTCAAGAGAAAATTATTGTCAGGACCCAAACTGATAAAGCAACAGCTAGCCATCAGTCATTATCAGAGATCTGAGAAGGATAAATTTGAGCAGGAAGTATAATCCAAATCCCCTCTGTATGAATTAAAATGACAGAGACTTCTATGCCTCCTGTAAGATTACCTTAGGCTCCTGCATGGGTGATCTCCATGACCTTGTTGAGAGCAGAAGTTGCCAGTGTTTGGCTGTCACACAGGACACTAAGTCTTAAGTCTTTGGTTGCTAGACCCAGAAGGCCTGAGAGATTTTCCCTGTGCATGAGGAACTTGAGAGAATGGCCTACCTTGGCAAGGCAAAGAGGTCAGTCAATTCTCCAGTGTCCTGCTTGTCCACGATCCAGGCAGGGTCCTGGCAGCAGACAAGGGGAAGGGTGATTCTTCATCCAGTAGCTGGTTTTGCTGCATATGAAGCAAGCCACCCAGTGGAGTTTGTTTGTACCCTATTACCGTCTTTGGAGGAGACCTTAGGACTGCCTCTGGCCTTTCTGTCTATCAAAGGAAGCTGTTTTCATTAAACACCTTAAATTCTATATTCAGCAGATCTCTGAGGAGTTTGGGGAATACTATCTAATCTATTAAGTATACTTGACTTGTTTTTGTTGTTACTTGCTTCAGGCTTAACTTTAACAGCATTTACAGAAGCATACATAGTTTGCTCCTATAAATGAATTAATTATATTTGTGCTTAGCGTGACTATAAACATAGTTTTGAGAACATTAAAGAATTTGATCATTTATAAGATGACTATTAACTTGCATGTTTTAATTATCATTAACAGGTTATGAGTTATTAGGATTTTATGGTTTTATTCCTGTTAAGTTGTAGTCTTAAAAATTTGGACTGAAGATTTAATTGAAAATCCTTTAAACCATAAGTGCACACCATAGAGAGAGTGGAAACTCTACAAAACCATAACCATAATCCACAGAAAGACTATTAATCTTACATTACTGATCCTTTTATAGTATACTTGTATAGATTATCAGTTTCTTGTATGACTCAGAAAATAGCCAAATTTTAGCAAAGCTAGCAAATACAAAGAGGCTAGACCTATACCTTCAAGCAGTTTCTGATAGCCCGAATAGACCTTAATAATTTACAAACCTTATTTATCAAACAATCAAGCATGTGTTGTTTATTTTCTAAAGTTTTTTAGAAGCCTAGGTCCTGAACCCAGCCAAGACATGACTGCTTAGACATGCATCTCTAAGTCATTTGCTGTTAACCCAAGTAGACCTTTATAATTTTAGGAATTTATAAAACTTAAACATACATTGTTCCTCAAACATATGTTGTTTCTTATCTAAAATTTTTACTCTCAGGACAAAAATCATCATACAAAGAAATGCATCCTAACCCAAACTATCTTGAAGACCTGCTGTGGCCTTCACAGTTTAAAAGGGAGATATAGAATGATAAGAACAGGGTCAATAGGACTAAGATGCATTATGGGTGCTGGTCCTTAGTTGGTTTATGCCATATTATCATCTTAAGATGATGAAATTACATGGCATGTGTTCTCTTTGACTCTGATACAGATAACGGGCAGCTGTGTGGTTGCTTTCCTCCTGGTGAGGTCATCAGTCAAGTGTGTGACAAGCCACATGCTTCCTATTTATGCCAAGGCCCATCAGATCCTCGTCCTTTTTTCTTCCTTTTCAATATATTTTCCTAAACAAGAGTTGAATCTGAGTTACATATGCTATAGCAGCTCCGTTTTTCTAACAAGAGCTAAATCCAAGCTACATACAAGCATGCTGTAGCAAATTAAGATTACCTGTGTATAGATCTTTAAACTATCAACCTCTTATTACAAGATTTAAGTTTTTGTCATGGGTTTTACATATTTTTTTAAACCATAGTTAATAAACTTACAAATCCTTAGGTAAAGGGCATTAACAACAGTCTTACAGATATTGAGATAAAGTTTATACTTTATCAAATTTTTAGAGATCTAAGGGGGGGGACATTTAAAGAGTTGAGTAAAGCCCTCTGCCGTTCTGTTTGGTTCTCACCACCCCCCTGTCACAGGGTCAGGTGTCCTTCCTGACCCAGGACAGAGATTTGGGGGGAAACACTTAAACAAGCATGCTTGGAGAGGAAGGGCTATAAATGAACTCCACAGTCAGCTGTCTATAGAGCAGAACAGCATAAAAAACAATTTAAACATTTTATACATACCCAAAAGACATTTAAATCTGTTAAGACTGAGCTAGTAATCAGAGAGGGAGATGAACAGACAGAAAAAAGAAGACAAAAAACCAAGAGATTTTTGAGAGTGTAAAGCAGAGGTTTAGATATAAGAGATTCGGGGAACACTTGCTGTTGTAGTGGCAGAAATGGTTGCACTCTGCAAGAATTTGGGAATCTGGTGTGCCATCCTTGGTGACTGAGCAGTATGGAGGCCAAAGCCATTTGTAGTAAGACATTTAAGCTTATGGGAACCTCTGAGGCCAAGAAGGAAAGGAGATTAGAGTAGAAGGTAAGGGTCACAAACAGAAGCCTTGGCAGAGGGAGGATTTTGATATCTCAGAGGCCCCCTGATGTACCTACAGGACTCAAACTTCATGCTCCAGTGAGCCAACCAGAGGCACAGAGATAGATAGGGCAGGCAAGGGAGAGGAGACAGCGCTCCAGGATGGAGATAAGAACATGCGCAGGAGGATGAAAGGTTGGGAGAAAGAAGGGTAAGGGTCCTGGGGACAAGAATTTTCATCTGAAGTGTCCCAACGTGGACAGAGACACTCATCAGAGACAAATGTCTCAAATCACAGAGGAGAGACATCCCTTTCCATGTGACAGGCACCCAGTAGGCTGACAAGAGCTTCCTGGCACACCAGTGTGGCTTCTGTAGTAGCAGTAGACTCCAGAAGCAGGCGGCTCTGAGGTGACAGTTACCCAAGTGCCAGGGAAGACAGTCTTTCCATGTGATGGGCACTCAGGAGGACATAGAAGACAGCAGGCTCCAGAAAGACTGAGAGATGCCCTGAACCACAGTGGAGAATCATAGCACGGGGAGGGAATAAGCGGCTGAAGAGGTGGACTCTTAAAATTTGGAGTCAAATATGGGGGGGGGTGGCAGAAGTCTGCAGAAACAAATGATCGAAACACACCTAAGGAGAGTAATATCAACACAATGACTTGGTTCAGTTAGGAGAGGTTGGACTCCTTCCAAAGGGATCCATCTGAGCTCCTCCTGGATTTCTTGCCACTAGATATGTAAACCGATGGCATGACCTTCTCATGGTATGGTTAAGGAGGAGGTTTTTGTTGTTGTTGTTGTTTGTTTGTTTTGGGAGGTATCTCCGAGGCCACCAGGGTTGGCAAAGTCATGATCTGCATGCAGCAAGAAGGCAATCTGGCTCAGCACAACTCAGCTGGTGTTGGTTTGAACTCCCAGAGTCTGACACTGGGCAGTTTATTTTTCAGGCATTTAAGTCCAATACAATTTTGGGGAAAAATTCATTATAGCAATTATCTCAATTCCATGTGCACAATAAAGCTTAAGGCAGCTTAAGGGCCTAGAGGAGGATCAGGTGTGGTCTCAGTCACACAGATAACATAGACATCACCAAGGTACAAATTGCATGTGACATCTCTCCGAAGAATTGGTTCTATTGACTGAGAAAGAATGCTCAAGATAAAGATCTAGATGGGGAGGGGTCTGGGATAAAGATTCTGGGGGATTTGGGTGAGGTCTGGTCCTTCAGATGGCAAAGGTATATAGGTTATTAACTACATCTATTCCCAGTCTTCTGTGTGGAGAACAGGTAAACAACCCTTCTATTGAAGAGCCCAGCCTGCATGTCTAACATTACTGTTTTCCCTAGTGCTTGTCTGTGAGCACAAGGACCTCATGCCCTCTGCAGATTTCTTGTGGGTGTGAGAGAGAGAACTGCCAGACACATCTGGAGGAGTTCAGAGCCAAGGGAGGACGTGAACTGAATCTGGGGATCTATTACGCAGTTGCTAGCGAGCTTTATTTAGGTGGGAGTAGACCTGAGTCAATTGCTTTGTCTGGAGAGGTGTGTACTTCCTCCCAAAAGGACAGGCCCACTTACTTGGTCCAAAATTGAACCTAGTGGAACTATAGAAGGATTTCTAGTGGTTAGGTAAAAGCAAGTGCTCCTCAGAAACTTAAGCAGCTGCCTCCCCTCTACCATTTCCTTTATCACTGGAAGAAGAGAAAATGGCCCTATATGGTGGCCATTAGCATACCAAAGTCCATGCTGATCTCTAGGCTCCCTCAGTATCATAAGTACCTAGCTTTTCTTGCTGCCTCTCCATCCACCAGAAGGAGTCATTTCTCTTGCCTCCGGTGAAGGGACACATGGCTCTCTGTTGACTTATACCGGTGGCTGCTATTAGCACACCAAAGTCCATGCTCCTCCAGGCTCCTGCAGTCCTTATTCACAAGCTACTCATGATACATTTCAAAGCCTGCACTCTAGCCTTCTGGTCCTTCTTACCTGCTCTCTGTATAAAGTAAAGGTTTTTCCCCTGCTCCTGCCATTCTCCTTTCTCTCAGGGATAGCCCTGGCTACGTCCAGTCTGTTTCATTTTCCCTGTCCTCTGGACTCTTCCAGATGCCTTTGGGTATTTCCCCTCTCTTATTCACAGTAAAAACCTCACCACTAATAATGGAGAGGCTTTCTACTGGTTTCTTTACAGACCCCCTCTTATACAGTGGAAACAAGATGCCACAAGCAAACTGTCTGAGAACAGAAAACATGAAATCTTTAGTAAGTTTCTTCTCAAAAAGTAAAGGACAAGGAGATGGGGAATGTAGCTCACTGGTAGAGCCCTTGCCTAGCATGCATAAGTTCCTGTTGATCCCAAACACAGGGAGAGTGGGAAGAAGAGAGAGAGAGAGAGAGAGAGAGAGAGAGAGAGAGAGAGAGAGAGAACTGTGGAACAATCTTTGCATACTGTAAATATGTATTGTTCTCACTGATTAATAAAGAGCTGACTGGCCTATGGCTGGGCAGGAAGGGATTGGGTGGGAGAGCCAGACTAGGAGGACCCTGGGAAGAAGAAGGGCCTCCGGAGTGATGAGAGTTTCGGAGAGACACAGAGAGAAGCAAGATCAGCTGTGAGGACCTGACATTGCAAACTCCATTTTAAAGAAGGGGCTTCATCTTAAGTCATATAATGAGTGGGGGGTCCCCCCATCTCAGCTCCAGAAATGTGCTGCAATAGCAGAATTTGAATGGATGCCCTGAAAATAGCCAATTAAGGAGCTAGGGAGGAAGGTCATAAAATTTAATGAGGTTCAGATGTTCCTAGGAGGCATCCTGTCCTTGAGGATACCTTGTCAGTTATTAATGGCTCTTTGTTAGTGTTTTATGCCCAAAAACTGACTAATGGTGTCAAAAACTACCTTACCCTATACTCTCCTTACCCAATCCCAGGACTACAGGGCATGAACTCCCCTGATTACGGCTCTTCCCCTTTAAAATTTCTCCCCACCCCATGCCAAGCTTGGTGCTGCACTTCCCTTGCCCATTGCCTTGGTGTGCTGGATATGTGGTCCAAACTCAAGTTTGTATATTAAAAACCCTCTTGTGCTTTACATCGGAATCTGGTTCCACAGAGTTTCTTTTGGGGGATAATTTAGTTGGGCCTAACATAATGGCCTGTGCTGAAAGAAGGTACCGCCATGTGGCAGAGGGTAGATGAGAAATACGGGTTAATTTAAGTTATAAGAGTTAGTAACGGGGCTGGAGAGATGGCTCAGAGGTAAAGAGCACTGGCTGTTCTTCCAGAGGTCCTGAGTTCAATTCCCAGCAACCACACGGTGGCTCACAACCATCTATGATGAAATCTGGTGCCCTCTTCTAGTGTGCAGGCATACAGGCAGGCAGAATGCTGTATACATAATAAATAAATCTTTTTTTTTAAAAAAAAAAGAGTTAGTAACAAGCCTAAGCAAGTGATCGAGCATTTATATTCAATAATAAGTCTCTGTGTGGTTGTGTAGGGAATGGTTGGTGCGGCAGAACTGATTGGCGGTCTAGACAAAAAACTGTCTACAAGAGACAGAGGACACAAATCACCTTTATAAAGAGAAATGATCACCAATCCCCATGGCCAAAATATTTAACCTAAAGCAAACAAACAAACAACAAACCCAGCTTTCTTTTTCATATCCGGTGTCCTCTTTATTGTCATGCTGCTTTAAGAAAATAGAAGAAGGTTCTGATTCTTGTGATGCAATCAGAGATGGTATTGGACTCTTCTAGTATCAATTACCAATGCTAGGCAAAAGACAAACAAGCATTTGTTCAAACACATTAGAGAGCTGCTGAGGTGAGCAGAAGTTAGTAGGGGCGCGAGTCTTGAAAGAAGGGAAAAAATACGAGATAGAAGATTGGACCATCTTTCTCTCTGAGGGTTCTTCAAGCTATGGCCCAAAGCAGCAACCACACTCATCAACGTATTAATGCCAGCAATGTGCCAAGAAAGTGTGTTGATGGGCACAGTAGAAACATGCTTATCATGGGTGCAGCCATATTTTCCAGTTGTGTTAAGGCCGCCTTCCACAATAGAACATATGGTTGTTAACGTAATACAAAAATCTGGGACTGGAAGATCACAGGCTCCTGGAGTAGCTACTGCTGTTGCTTTGCTAAATCATCATGCTCCATCTGTCAAATTGCCTCCAGACATCTAGGTTTATGCCCATAGATTATTGATCTACCGGAAAACTCTTAGTTCTTATAAGCACTGTCAGGAAAGCAGTAGGAGGCAAAATCAACTAAAAAAACAGTAGTTTTTATATGTACCAACTATGAACTTGTTGAAAAATAAATCAGGAAAAGTTCCATTTATGATAGCAAAAAAAAAATGAAAACATAAAAAAAGCCCAAGGAAAGACATGTCAAAGAAAAGGAAAGATCTCAGTGCTTCAATGCAAGCTTTAACATACTGAAGAAAGATCTGAAGACGTTAGAAGATAAAAGATAACCCCGGGTTCATGGATTGATAGGATTAATTTTGTGAACTAGCTATATTATTAAAATTTAAATAGAGTTAATACAATCCCCATCAAATTTTCAATGATACTCTTCACAGAGCTTGAAAAAATGATTGCACTGAAGGTCCTGGACAGCTAAGGCAATCCTAAGTAGGAGAAGTGATACTATATAGAACAGTTCTTGATCTTCAACTGCTGAACAGAACCATAGTCACAAGAGCCACACGGCAGCAAGAGAGTAAGATGGGAGACTAATGAGATAGAGTAGAGGACCCAGAAATAAACCATGCGCTATTGCTACCTGATTTATAAAGAGTTTTTAGTAATGTAAAGTAATTGTCTTTCTACTCTTGTGTGAAATGAGACTGGCTTCTCTCAGACTGAACCCCACTGTGATGCACCTCACCCACCACTCACGTAGCCCAACCCCCGAAGTCTTCCCAGTTTTGGGCTTTAAGTCTCTAAAACTATAAACTAAACAACAAAAATTATTTCTTTTGACAATTTATTCTTGCTTTATTAAGAAGATCATAGTTCTAGTGTGGTGTCGTCGGTAAAGTGCTATTATTTATGATGCAAGTGGCTCGCATAAGAATATCCACGAGTCAGTTAAATGACTACCAACCACCATATTTCTCCGTATGGTATTTTATCAACGTTTTTTTCCTATATAATTGTTCTTTCCTGTCACGCTCCTCTTTGATTTGTTACTTTTCTGTCCCATCATCTCTCCTTCAAAATCCTTACCTAATTTCTTGTTTGTCGCCACATTTCCTTCTCTTCTTCCTCCTCTCTTTGTTTTGGCTGAAGCAGACTTTCAGCACGTAGCTTAGGCTGTCTCTGTAGCTTAGGCTGGTCTTGAACTCTTGATCCTCCTGCACCATTCCCCTGAGTGTTCTCTCTCTCTCTCTCTCTCTCTCTCTCTCTCTCTCTCTCTCTCTCTCTCTCTCTCTCTCTCTGTGTGTGTGTGTGTGTGTGTGTGTCACTGTGTTTGGTGAGTTGGTTATTTTCTCAATGACACATTGCTAGTCAGCTCCAAGCCACTAAAAGGAAATGTGCCAGACAGCTGGTGTAAAGAAAAGATGACTGTTCAACTCAGCTTGACTGTAACCTGGACTCATAAAGCGACTAAATCCTTTCCTTCTGTAAGCTCTCATTTGTCAAGATATTTTATCACCCCTACAGAAACTAGGACAGATTGCTTCTCACAGGGGAAAGAGCTTGGCTTCCAGTAGTTAGCTTTGAACAAAAGGAAACAACTCTGTTTACTGTCATTTACCTTTGAGCTTTGTGGCCCATATATAGCCCTTGCCATTGCCTCATCTTCAACCTAATGACACAGTAATCTTGAGGTGTCTGGCTGGGAACTCAGTGACCACCAGAACCATCCCTAGTCAGTGACTTAAGGGTTCTATTCTTGGGCCACCAAGGGTGAGTTTTAGAGACACGTTTATTATAGATTCATAGGTGAGAGTTTAAGAGAGAGAAAGAGAGATTGAGTCAGGCTACTTATGTGGGCCTTGCATGGATGACAGCCACATGATGGACAAGCCTGGAAAGGAGAGCATTAGGAAGAGCAGGAAGGCCCATAGTAGTGGGAGAAGCATGCTTAGACTCTGATCAGCATCAGAAAGAAAGGGGGGGGGAGGAAAGACTCTGCCCTTCTGAACAGATCTGCAGAACCTCATGGTAGCTCGTAGATACTTGGCTAGGGAGTAAAGAATTCTGGGAAGGAAGCATGTTCTTCCATCAAGTGCTAGTTATCCCTTCCATCTTTGTAAATGTTGCGTCAGGTGAGAGCTACTTCTCACACACACTTGTGAGGGGTGATCTCGTAGCCCAACTGGATCAGCTCTTCAGTGGGCGGATAATACCATGCAGGTTCCGTTCTTCCGACTGCTCGGCAGCAGCTTCCCTTCAGCGGCCCTTCAGTGCGACTATAAAGCAGCCACAGCGGTTTGAGGGTTGTTGGCTGAAATGTGACCGTTGGAAAGTAAGCTGCCTCCTCGTTGAGAATCTGCCGTCTCTTCCAATTCCCCAGTGCTCAGTGGAGCGGCAGAAGTCATTCCCCACGCATGAGAATGACAGCGGCACGCATATTCAATAACAGCAACCAAAGCTATGCCCTCTGAGTCTCAGCTCTTTGGTACTTACCAGGCAAACGTATTTGGTGAATCAAATATTTAAAGGCCTAAGAGTGTGGTGTGGCTCAGTGGCAGAGCAGTTTTCTAGCCCAAAAGAGGGCCTGGATCTGATTCCAAGCACTGCCAAAACAAAACAAAGCCACTTAAGAGGAGAATTTAGCTCAATGTTAGCTGGACCCAGTCATTGATATCAAGTACATGGTTGTACCTAAAGTATTTGAATAGCCATTTCCTTTTTTTCTTTTAGAATGTTTGACTATCGGTGTTCCCTCAAACCGGAGTCTTTACAGGGACCCTGTGTAATAGGCCAAACACACTTATGTCATCTGAAATCTTATTTTAAATGGTAATCACAGGAGGAAGCAATTTGTGCATAGACTTGTTACTATCAGTTTTAAATAACACAAAATATTTAAAGTACTTTAAATTCTTTCCTTCCCCAACTGCAGAAGGGGACCGATCATGTCTTACATGAGGAACCTTGGATTTTAGCCTTCTATTCTCCCAGTGGCTCAAAGAAGAGCTAACCTCCTTTCTGCTGGCCACCAGAATGCCATCCCCTGCATACTTGACTTTGATCAAAGAGTGTCTGTCTCCCAGCTGAAGGCCCTGGGGAACCAGCACCACCCTCCTGCCTTTGAATCTGGGTGACTTGGCCATATGTTTAAATCTGGTTTTGTCCGCTAGAAAGGAAGTCCCCACCTCTTTGTGGCAGCCACAATGAGGGACTTGTGCTTCAGTGAGCTTTAGAATAATTTTCAAGTTGGTACCTTAAGTATTTTTATTTTTTGGAACAAAATGGGTTCAATGGCATAATTCATATCAACCATTGTGGTGCCTTTTACCCTGCTGAGAATTTTCAGATTCTACTACAGACCACCCCTTTTCCTCCTCGCTCGCCCATCTTCTCCTCCCTTCCACCATATCAACTTACACCACCCATTTCACCCTAGAAAAGCAGTTTTCTATTAGAATTCATGCCTTAATGGAGGGCACATCTCATTATGGATGTTTTTTTATTTATTTAAATTTATTTATTTATTTATTAAAAGCAATCTTTTCTCATTTTACATACCAATACCAGTTCCCATTCCCTCTCCTTTTCCCACTTCCTCCCCACCCTCCCTCCACCCCTCAGAGAGAATAAGACTTCCATGGGGAGTCAACAAAGTCTAACATATCACTTTGAGGCAGGACCAAGGCCCTCCCCCACTATATCTAGGCTGAACAAGGTATCCCTTCAAAGAGAATAGGCTCCAAAATGCCAGTGCAAGCAGTAGGGATACATTCTGGTCCCACTGCCATTGGCCCCACAGACTGCCCCAGACACACAACTGTCACTCCCATTCAGAGGCCCTAATTTGGTCCTATGGTGGTTCCCCCGCTGTCAGTCTGGAGTCAGTGAGCTCCTGCTAGCTCAGATTAGCTGTTTCAGTGGGTGTCCCCATCATAGTCTTGACCCCTTTGCTCATGTTATCGCTCCTTCCTCTCTCTGACTGGACTTTGGGAACTCAACCCAGTGCTTCACTGTAGATTTCTGCATCTGTTTTCATCAGTTGCTGGATGAAGGTTCTATGATGACATTGAAGGTAGTCATCATTCTGATTGCAGGGGAAGGGCAGTTCAGGTACCCTCTCCACTGTTGCTTAGGGTCTTAGCACAACCCACCTCAAGACCCGGCAATACTACTCTTGGGCATATACCCGAAGGATGTACACTCCTTGTGTTCATAGCAGCATTATTCATAGAACCCAGAAACAACCTAGATGTCCCTCAACCAAAGAATGGATAATTTACATAATGGAGTATTACTCAGTGGTAAAACAAAACAAAACAAAACAAAAAAAAAAATGGCATCTTGAAATTTGCAGGTGGATGGAACTAGAAAAAAACATCTTGAGTAAGGTAACTCAGCCCCGGAAAGACAAAGGTGTATGTACTTACTCATAAGTGGATGGATATTAGATGTGAAACAAAGGATAGCCAGCCTATAATCCATGACCCCAGAGAAGCTAGGTAGTAAGGAGAACCGTAAGAGAAATATACATGGATCCCTCTGGGAAGGGGAAATAGACAAGATCTCCATAGAACATTGGAAGCATGAGGTGAGGAGAAGGGGAGGAGAAAGGGAGAAGGGAGAACATGAGGGAACAGGATGGTCAAGATGGGAGAAGGACAGAGAGGGAGAGCAAGATATCTTGATTGAGGGAGCCATTATGAGGCTAACAAGAAACCTGGCACTAGGAAAATTCCCATGAATCCACAAGGATGACCCCAGCTAAGACATTATGGACATTTTTAATGCATTGATTCCAACTCTTGGGTTCATCATGAATCTTTTATTGCAAAATGGTTAGACTGTTCTCTTTTAATATTTTCGTGTGTGTGTGTGTGTGTGTGTATGTGTGTGTGTGTGCCACAGTGTGTATATGGAGGTCATAGGACAACATTGGTTGAAGGTCCTCACTTTCTACCTTGATGTCTTGTTCACTGCTATTCTGGGGTTACAGGTGTCTGCAGTGTTGTGTCTGGCTTTTCTTCTGTGTGGATTCTGGTGATCCAAACTTAGGTTTCAAGTTTTCATGGCTTACCTTTGAGCCATCTCCTGGCCCCAGTGGCTCCCTACAATTGGCCTTTAAAACATGGGCACAGTTTCTGTGTCCAGTTCTTCTCATGTGCCTATTCTTAATAACCTTAGACACTCTTCATTGTAAGTGAGGGAGGGCACAGTAAAGAAACTACTGAGTTGGACACTCTGTGGTTAGGGGGAAGATTTTTATTGTGGCTTAAAAAAAAGAGAGAGAGAGCATCCAGAGGCATGTAGAAGAGTTCAGAACAGAGAGAAAAAGTGATGTGGGATGCCCTTCTCTATCCTGTGAATATGTCTTATTGCCATTGGTTAATAAATAAGCTGATTTGGCCAATAGCCAGGCAGAATAGATACAGGCAGAAAATCCAAACCCCAAACAGAGATAGAGGGAGAAAGAAGGTGGAGTTGGAGGGATGCCAACAGCACTGGAGAAGTAAGATGCAAGGTAACAAGCCACAAGCCTCATGTTAAAATAAAGAACAATATAAATAATTTAATAATAGAATAATTTAAGTTGTAAGAGCTAGTTAAAAGCAAGTCTGAGCTAATAGCTAATAGAATCCCAGCCCAGCTCTGCCTGCAACCTCATCCCATCCTGCCTTGCCTTCTCCGCACATCCTGTAGCATCTAGGAGTAATTTGGGGTTTCTCTGTATGTGGTTTTGCTCTTTGCTGCTCTGATTACTTTAATATATAGTTCAGAGAGCTTCAAAACTCTGCCACCACACCTGAAGCCCAGAATGACTTTTCCGTTTGAACATATTTGGTTGGAAATGGGTTTTGGAAATTTGTACACCTACAGTTCGCCTTTTAATTAGTTAAAAAGTAAATTCCTAGTATATAAATCTTAAAACATGAACAAATGTGGAGGAAACAGCATACTGCCAACCACCTACGTATTCATTTTCAATAATTATTAACATATATAGTTGATGAGAACAGAGCTATGAGATATTCTCACAAAGAGGCTAAAGAAGTTAATCAGTCAATATCTGCTGAGGCAGAGAGACAGACATACAAACAGAGAGACAAAACACACAGACATACACACAGAGACATACAGACACACATGTATACAGACAGACACAGACAAATAACAGACATATGAACACATGGTTGCATACATGCATCACGTGCTTTCTTGAGCATATACACAGAGCTCCGTATTCCTGAATACTCCGAGACTTTGGTTCAGAGACCCAGGGTCACCCATAAAGACACCACCATATCTTATTTAAAATGCCACCAACTGAGAAGCAGCCAACGCCACCTAGATTGCCTTCCTATCCCAAACTTTGGGTGAATTGGACTTGAGACCCAAACATCCAGTGTTGAATGGCCCCCAGAGGCTGAGAGGAGCCTCAATAATTATGGAGACGTTGGAATAGCGTAGATCCAGAGCGTAGTTACAAATTACCTTGGGCTCCCTTGGCCTCCGAATAGCCGTTGTCTTTCTTTCTGTTTGACCTAACACCATGGTGGTCACTGGGTAAACTCTTAGCAGACCTCCAGCTCCCACTGAGTAAAGCACTAAGAATTCTGTCAATCAGAAGTTGAAGCGTAGCACACAGCTGAGGTTTTCCTGTTTTTAGAACCCCCTCCCCACTATTTCCAACAATGGATTTGAAATGTCCTGATTATCATATGATTTTGTTTGTTCTATTACAATAACAACTTTAAGCAGCAGTTACCATATTGGAACATAGAATTTGGTGTAACCTGAATTTGTATTCTTGGGTCATGGTCACTCATATTTGACTCTAGAGCAAGGGTTAGTTCTCAACGTTCCTAATGCTGCGACCCTTTCATACAGTTCCTTGTGTTGTGGTGACCCCCCCCCCATAAAAGTGTTTTGTTGCTACTTCATAACTGTAATTTTGCTACTGTTATGAATTGTAAAATAAATATCTGATATTTCTGATGGTCTTAGGGTACCACTGTGAGAGGGTCAGTCAAGCCTTCAAGGGGTCATGATCCACAGGTTGAGAACCACTGATTTTGAGTAAACTGTCTCTTGCCCTCTTTGACATGAGAGCTGTGTTTCCTGCCTCAGCATGAGTGGCCCACCCCACCTCTTTACAGCCAGTTTCATTATATATTTTAAAAAGTGTGTTCTTTATCCAAAAGCTCCATTATAAAGTGCTCTGGCTTTTGGGCCTGGTGAATATCTTCTCAGCTACATCCTGACCTTGGTCCTTGGCTGTGGAAACTTGACCCGGGTGAAATAAACAGTGAAATAAACCTGTGTTAGCACTCTCTTGGTCTCAAGTGTTTGGGGATAACATTCTCTATCTTATTTCACTCTGTAACTATGTATTTCTGCCATCTCACTGGATTATTTTGAAGGAAATTGTGTCATTTCAGTAGAGCGTGCTTCTATTTTTCAGTTTTGTTTGGATGGCAAATATGCCCAACTTAGTGAAAGAAGAAATGAAGGATTAGCTGCACTCTCATTGTGCCGCTTATATCTCTCTCCAGGAGTTCCTCAAACTCCACCAAGGAAAGAGGCCCTGGCTCAGTTGATAGCACCAAAGCCAATCCAAACCACCAAGCAAGGACCAAACTCAAACCATGGAGGCGTTGAAAAGGCAGGCCCTGGCTTCTGTGGGTAAACACACTCAGCAGATGGGGGTTAGTGGAGTACCAGGGGGAGGCCTTGGAAAGCCCTGGCAGTTGCCAGCAGACAGCTGAAGGCTTGGGGTAGGGCAGCAGCCATGTTTGCCTTGACTCTGTCCCCTTTAGCATCCACACCAGGAGGTGTCTTTCCTTATTCATGTCTCTGACACTTCTCTCCTCTCTCTCTCTCTCTTTCTCTCTCTCTCCTTTTTTCCCTCTCTCTCTCTCTCTCTCTCCTTCTTAAAGCTGTCATAAACACTGATTCAGAGTAATAGGCAACGGGAAAACTTTTCGTTGGAAGACAGTATCCTTTTCCCTTACCGGAGTCCCCACTCACACAAGCATTCAGGTCCGAAGCTTAGGGAGCTTATGAGGTACAGAATCCATTCTTTGTTATGGTAAATTCTTATGTTTAAATGATTAATTGATTGAGTAGCAAAACCCTGCTTCCTGGTTATAGGTCAGGAGACTGACGCTCTAGCTGCAGAAAGGAATTGTTTTCAAGTGTCAGGTGTGTGTGTGGTGGGGCTTACACTCTGTAAGAATGTGAGAGCTGGTGGGAACGTTGTTGACCTTTGCCTACCTTTGAGCTGGAACAGCAGTCTCCATTCTCAAAGGCTTTGGGGTTCCTGTGTGAGTTTCTATGGCAACACCTAAAGAGACTCTCACTCTCTCCTGAGCAAAGATGAAAGAGCCCAGGGAGAGTCTGTAGCCATCCCTGCCAGTGAGATTTGACTGCTAAAATGGTCCAGAACCTCTAGTATTTCCCCTGCGGTATTTAATTCACGTTTGTGATTACATTTAACAAACCCTGGTTTAGATATTCAAGCCTTGTGAAATCCCACTCCCAGCTACCCGGAAACCTTTTTCTAAGTTGCTCTTCTTTAAGTTAGGGCAATTTAAGGTTCACAGTGAAGACAGGTTCAGAAATACCAAAACTAATTTTAAAGGTTGCTTTTAGATATTAGTTTTAATTGACAAATAATAATTGTATACACTTTGTGAATGAAAGCTCCTGCAGAGAATTTCGCCTCACACTGAAGTTTCTGCTGGGCTGATTGATCAGAAGTTCAGTGATGTGGTTGGAGTGCTGTCTACAAGCAGCTTACTCTACGCCATCTTTCATTCCCTCAGCCATTTATGTTCCACTTCTGGATGTGACCTGACAGCTTTGGACCATTAGGTCAGTCCTTTGAATATACAGCTGATCTCTGCCTTCCACCAGCCCAAGGGCTAAATTATGTTGTCAGATAGCATCAGAGGCCTGTGGTCCATATGGATCCTACTTTGCTCTACCTACCTACCTGATGTTTCCACCAATGTATTGGAAATTGCTTGATTTATGATTATCTTGGTTCTGTGACTATAGACTTCAGGAAACTGTTACAAGAATTTGGAATTGCCTGAATCTGTGTTCCTGGGCCACAGTGACTCATATTTAGCGCCAGAAGAAACTCTGATGACCTCTGAGTTGAGAGTTGTGTTTCTGTGTGGATAATTTATGTTATCTGGTGATGTCTTTGTGCATGTTATACATTGTAGAATGGTTAAACCAGACTAATCGATGGAAATATTACCTCATACTCATCATATTTCATCATGGCAGGAACACATAAAAATTCTACTCCTTTAGCAATTTGAAATATGTATTACAATACTTTGTGGTAGTGCTGGGGATCAAACCCAGGACCTCACACTTGCTAGGCAAAGACTGGGCTACACCCATAGTGCTATTCACCATAATCTGCCTGTTTAACCAAAATTCAGTAACATTTCAAACTTCTGAAGCCTTACTGAAAATTTCCCTGGGTGTTTTCAGTTTTAAACTCTTTAGGGTAGTAAGGTTTCCGTCAGAGATTTTAATGAAAAGAATGTGGCAAAACTAGCCTCCTCCATATTGAGTGGTCACAATGCCTGTTTCCATTAGCTTACAATCTCACTTGTCGGGAACGTGGCCAGACACGTGGGTGCCATTCTGTAACATCAGAACTTCCTGAATAGCAGCAGGTTTGTGAGCTTCTTCAGGGTCTGCTGTAATGTCTGCCCACTTTCCTTTGGTAGCTTGGCCACTGGCAATCACAGCGTCCTTTATTCTTCACTCCTAGTGTTAACTCTCAAGTTACAGAGAACAGCTGAGTTCAAAGAGGCATCACTGAAGGCTGAGGCAGGGAGCTGATGCAGGCGCAGGTGATGAGGGAAGGCATTAATGAACCCAGTTGGATACCTACGGGAAGCGCAAGAGCCTAGCCATCTATTCAAGATGAGGCCCAGGATGGATCAACACACCCAGCAAGGATGAGATGAATGATGCTTTGAGTGGGGCCCCGTCAAGAATGAGAATTGTGCTGAGCTGAAGCCCTGGGGTATGAACCAGATGCATGAACAGAATGCTAGTTAGCAAGTTGGTGGGGATGTTTCTGTCACTGGGGTATTAGGTGTCTTTCCTTTTGTGTCATCAATTTACGCATCCCTCGTTGGCCTGGTGTGTCTGCTGGTCTCATTTGTTTTTGTTTTCTGATACAGTTTTAATATGTTCATTTACCAGCGTGTTTCCAATCTGCTTTAGTAAGATCATAGATGGTACCTACATGAGGCAGGTGATGGTGTCACCGTGCACAAATTAGATGCTGTAGAATTTCTGCTCAAATGGATATACCTGTTGCTTGGTAAAGTGGCATCACCCAGGCCAAGCATAGCCTGATAGCCACACAGTACACAGAAACCTGGGGCAGTCAGTACCGCAACATAGAGCAGTGCTCTGTAATGATCTCCACTGCAAATTGTAACCTTGAGAAAATACTTTTTTGTTGCTGTCGAAAAATACTGTAAAAAGGTGAGCTTTAAAAGATGAAATGGGGCTGCTGCCTGGAGCTTCTCGACCCAGGTTGGCTGAAGACACACACAGGCCTGCCTGGTACTATGAAGAGAGGCAGAACTGAAGAAGCAAAGACCATGAGGAGCAAGCTGATATGGGTACCTGCACTGCCATCTGGGACCATGGTAACATACAGGCTGAGATGCTGCTGAAGGCCATGCCTGAGTCTGCAGTCCTGCTGCAGCTGGGGTCTGTGTTAATGCCCGTGGCCCATGTTACCACCGGGGGATGTGTGAACTGCATATATTGAAATCTGAGGGCCGTGTTTAGGCACCCTGTAGACAGAGACTGCGCTTTCATTTCCTGGATGCCCAGACATGAATAATCACATAAACTATATTAATTATAACACTGTTTGGCCAACAGCTCAGGCATATTCCTAGCTAGCTCTTATATCTTAAATTGATGCATTTCTATTGATCTGTGTATGGCCACAAGGCTATGGCAATTATCTCCCCTTTTCTGCCTAAACAAAAAGGAAGGTTTTAACTTTAACATAGTAAAATTACATACAGCAAAACAGTTATCCAGCAAGAATTATAATTATAATATTTAGTCTATTTGTATTTAAAGAAAATGTTCTATCATCTATTTTATCTTTGTGAGTCTAAAGTTTTATATCTAATTAATCTTTTATCATAAATAAGGAAAACTATAACTATCTGTCTTCAACTCCACCAAAGACCCCAGAAGGATGTAATATTACCTAAGTAAACAGGAAGTGCATTGTAAGAAACTTCTAAAACTCTAGAATTGACAGAGATACAGTCACCCAAAGTTCTTCTGTAACATTAGGGCATCCATCTTCAGCCTGCAGGTCCATGGTATTTGGCAGAGTTTTCCATCACTCTTTTGCCTTTATTGGCAGTTTGTGGGTCTAGAGGCCCTCTTTTGTTTTTTAAGCTTTTTTAGGTCTTAAGTGGATCCATACCAGATGGTGAGCACCATTTTAGATGGAGACTATGCTTTCGTTTCCCTGATGCCCACATCCAAATATCACAGAAAAACTTTATTAATTACAGCACTGTTTGTTCAACAGCTCAGGCATATTCCTAGCTAGCTCTTACATCTTAAATTAACCCATTTCTATTGCTCTGATCTGTGTGTTGCTACAAGGCTGTGGCTTACTGGTACAGTTCTGGCATCTTTCTCCTTCAGTAGCTACATGGCCTCTTCCTGACTCCACTCTTTTTCTCCCTGCGTTTAGTTTAGTTTTTCCACCTAGCTCTATTCTGCCCTGCCATAAGCCAAAGCAGCTTCTTTATTAACCAATGTTAATAAAACATATTCTTCTTTATTAACCAATGGTAATAAAACAGATCCACAGCAGACAGAGGGGAATCGCACATCACCCCCTGCCCTTTTCTGGTCATTGCGATGGGAGAGCTGACCCCATGCTTGAGAGAACTGACACATTTGATGTATTGATGTTGTAGCAGAAGCCGGAGGCCTTGAACCTGACCAAGAAATGCATGATGGAGGTGATGAGAAGGCAGGCAAGATGACGGAGCAAGGTGCTTTTTTTGTTTGTTTTAAATTAATATTTTTATTTATTAAAAAAAATTGGGGGGCTGGTGTATAGGTGAAGGGTTGTGTGGGATTTCCCTCTGTATGCTGTGATTACCATTAATGAATAAAGAAACTGCCTTGGCCTGTTGATAGGGCAGAACTTAAGTAGGCAGGGAAAACTAAACTGAATGCTGGGAGAAAGGAGGCAGAGTGAGGGAGAAGCCATGTAGCCCCACTGGAGACAGACACCAGGAACTTTGGCCGGTAAGCCACAGCCATGTGGCGATACACAGATTAATAGAAATGGGCTAAATTAATATGTAAGAAGCTAAAGCTAATGGGCCAAGCAGAGATTTAATTAATACAGTTTCTGTGTGATTATTTCAGAGCTAAGCGGCTGGGAAAGAAACAAGCGGCCTCCTCCAACATGGTTGGTATGGAGGGACTGGGAAATGAGTGACAGTAGAATACATAATGTAAAATTCCCAAAGAATCAATAAAAAATTATTTTTTTAAAAAGATGAACTAGGGAGAATTCCAACATGTTAGAAGTTTGAAATAAAACAAAAATTAAATTCCTTAGAATCGCTTTTGAGAAGGCTAAAAGTCAGTCCTTCTCTTAAATTTTTGGTTGTGAGCCTCAACTTTAATGGGTGAGCCATCTCTCCAGTCCAAGTCTTTCTCAGCTAAAATATAAGAAGCATGTTTGAAGAGACCTCTTGTGACTGTAGCAGCTTATTGCAGGTTCCTTTTTAAGTCTGAGCATTTGAAGTGCAGCGTTTCCCTATCTGTGTCTGGGAATGCTGGGCAATCAGCCTAAAGCAATCTTCAGAGGACTCCGAGAAGAGGAGAGGAGCAGGGCAGCTGGCATTTCCGGGGTCGAGGAGTCTGGGTTCTCCTTTTGATTCACCATCGATCTGTAGTTAAAGATATTGGCAAATCAGCCACCTACACATGTGCATACCCAACTGCTGTTGAACAGTCCTTTTCTACCCTATGAATATGTATTATTGTCATTTACCTAATAAAACCTGACGGGCTGGTAGCTGGGTAGGACGTTAAGGCAAGAAAGCCAAACTGATAATGATGGGATGAAGAAGGGCGGAGTCAGGAGTCGCCAGCCAGACACAGAGCGAGCAGGAGAAGAAAGTGCTGTGCTAATATAGGTACCACCATGTGGCAAAGCATAAATAGAAATATGAATTAATTTAAATATAAGAGTTATCTAGTAATAAGCCTGAGCTATCACTTTAGCACTTATAAGAATATTAAGCCTCTGAGTCTGTTATTTGGGACCAGGTGGTCAGGACAGGAAACACCTGTTTACACCAAGCCAAGCCAAACCTGCAAAACCAAAAGGTAAAGAAAAATACAAGATCTACTGTGTTAAGCCGATGAACAGACATGTAGCTAGAGAGGCAGGAAAGGATGAAATTATAACTGCCCTGCTTTAGCCAAATCTCCCTGGGAAGATTGTATCTATGCAGCCACACGGTGGGGGTCTCTGCTACCACCACACTGTGGGGGTCTCTGCTACCACCACACTGTGGGGGTCTCTGCTGGCAAAGTAACCACTCTTGAGAGATAAGAAGGCAGTTTGATTCAACACGACTCAGTAGCCAGTGTTGGTTCAAACTTCACGAGTCTGACACTAGGCAGTTTATTTTAGGCATATTTAAGTACAGCACAATTTAGAAAAATGTTTCTTTGTGATATAACTCAATTGTGTGTGTACAACAAAACTTCAGACATGACTACATCAAACTCTCATGAAGTACAAATGACATTGTTCATAATGATAGGTTCCATTGATTAGCTGGGGAGAGAGGTTCAGCATAAAAAAAGCTCTTGATAGGTCTGGGGGAACCACACAGATAGCACAGAGGTCAGCAGGCTATTAGTCACCTCTGCTCCCAGACTTCTGGATAGAAAACAGGTTACACGTATCTCCCTTTAAAGAGACAGCCCTGTGTGTTTAACATTCCTGGATTCCCTTGTGCTTGTCTGTGAGGACCTGCACGCCTTGTCCACCACAGTTGAGAAGGAAGCCTGGATTTTCACTGTGTCTAGCTGGAATGGTGATGACACCAACCTTCCTCTTCATCCCCTCACTGTGCTTGTGTCAGCAGAAGACTCAGAGAGTTAGGACCATCTGGTCCGTGCAGTATCCGCTGTGATCGTGTTCCTTTCACACCTGCCAAGGAGGAATGGAGTAGTTTTAGAACACACACATAGACCAGATTACCCTGGACTCTCTAGGCAGCCCAGGCTGAACTTCAATTTGTAACCCTCCTTCCTTAGCCTCCAAGAATTTCACTCCAGCTACCCATTTTCCATGTCTCAGGAAAGCTATGAGGGTTGTCATAGCAAATCATCTAAACTGCTTTTGGCCAGGACTGTGACAGAGGAGGTTGAGTGTGAGTATAAACCACCACCTAACACTGATAAGTAGCCCAGCATGTCATGTGTTTTGGGCTCCAGAAATTCTCTATCACCTGGAAGTGGCAAGACACCCCACTTCCTTCCAAAGGCCTCATGTAAGACCCTAAAATCACGTTTACTTATATGTATGCTAATGTATATGAGAATGTGAGTCTATGTGTATAGGTGCCCATGGAGGTGAGAAGAGGGTGTCAGATGCCCTGGAATTGGAATTATAGCTGGTTGTGGGCCACCAGGCACAGGTGTTGTGAACTGAACTCTAGTCCTCTGTAAGAGTAGTCAGCACTCTTGACTGCTGAGCCTGAGGCTTCAATAAAAAGTCACTCATACCAATAACAAAAGTTATCTCAGTCTGAATTGGGGAGGGTGGGAGATAATGCCTACAAGTCAAAATTGAGCAGACAGAAATACTAGAAGTATCTAATAATGATCTTCAGGAAATCATCATGAAAATGCTTCTGTGATCATGACAAACATGTTTGAAACAAACAACAATGGAAAATATCAGGAAGGAAACAGAAAACATAAAGTTATAAATGTGAAGCTCAGAGCTAAGAAAATATAACAGCAGTAAAGATGAGCTCAACAGTGTGAAGGCAGAGGAAATGAACAGTGAGCCAGAAAGCAGCCCGACTGAAATTGCAAGTCTGAATAATAAGGTAAAACAGAGCGGAGGAAAATCCTTCAAGGGTGAAGATTCTTGTCTGAGTTCTGGAAAGAAGCAATAAAGAAGATAGACTGGGAAAACACCTGGATGAATAATGACTCAAAGCCACCCAAACCTGGGTCAAGATGCCAATCAAATCCCAAACCAGACACATCCGAAGAAACTCATAGCGGGACACACTCCAAACTCCTGGACAGTTCTGTAAATAGGAGGAAAAATACATTGAAAAGTGGGGGAGGACTCTATCTAAAAACAAAGACAAAGCACAAAAGAAAGTAACAATAAATCCTAAAACTGCCAAATGGATGGAAAGAATCTGAAACACATTAACACAAGAAAGAAAACTCAAAATAAAGATGAAGAGAGCAAAAAGTAAACTGTAGAGTTGAGGTCTAATACAGTAATAATTGCACAGAAAGTAATTTACTGAAGCATATTCATTAAAAGTTGAAGTTTAGTTGGGCACATGGAACATGCCTTTAATTCCAGTATCTGGGAGGCAGAAAAAGATAGATTTTTTGCAAATTCAAGGTTGGCTTGGTCTACATACTAAGTTTCAGATCAGCCAGGACTACATAGTGAAATCTTGTCTTAAAAAATATTTGTTGGAATGGACTAAAAATTTTAACCCACCTACATGCTCACTTCAGGTAGAATAATGTAGGCAGCTGGCTATAGGCAGCTGGTGGCGGGGGCAGGGGGACAAATTGAGATTCACCATGAAAACACATAGAGTTTCAATCTCCAGTAACTGAGGCAGCCTTAGACAGTCGGGCATGCAATAGAATGACGAAAGTTCTCCCAGGTGTGCTCATCCTTGTGACATTTTGACATAGTGCTGTCATCCATGAAGTTCAAAAATTTAAAAGTTACAAAAACAAATTTTATAATGTTTTAAGGGAGTTTGGATTTTTGTGTTGGGCCCAAGGTTGGTCATACCTGACACATCAATCCATCAAGAACACAGAGCAATCCTGGAAGAGACTCTATCTCAAAGTACACAAAGCAAAAACTCAAAGAGCTAAAAGGAAAAAAAATACCCATAATGATCGCTAGAATTTTCAATATCCATTATTCAACAACTGATAGAAAATAAAGCCAATAATCAGCAAGAATATAATATAATCTAACACCCTTGACAGGCAAGATCCAGAGACAAAATAGCCCACACAACAACAGAATACACATTCTTTTCAGGTATGCATGTAACATGTACAATAGGGTACATGTACCTTGACCATACAACAAACTCCATCCAACTATATCAGCAGTCAACAATGAAAAAAAAAAAAAAACCCAGGATGATACCAAATTGAAAAAAAAAAGCCTTTGACAGAATGAACAAGCACACTAGCCTTCCATCACTATATTACTACTTGAGATGATCAACTTAAAACCAAGAAAGGTTCATTCTGGTTCACACGTTCAGACGTTCCAGTTCACAGTGAGTTGAGCCATTGCTTTTGGATCTGAGCAGGCAGAACACTGTCCTGAGTGTATTGCAGATGAAGGTACCTAGCTTGTGGTGGCCGAGAAGCCAAAGACACAGAGAAGGAAGGAGTAAGGAGGCCCCCACACTTTTGGTCAAGGCTGTGTTCCCAATGACCTCGTCCTCTCACTACGCCTAACATCCTAAAGGCCCCACTACTGTGTCCCAGTGCCACACAGGTTGGGTATCGAGCCTTTCACATGCATGCCCTCAAGGATCTCACAAATCAAAATGATCACAAACTCACGTTAATGATAAAACTTACGGGGAAACAGGAATAGACTAAACTTCTCACCGGGATGAAAAGTGGGACATGTACATACTTCGAAAGCTGGATCAAATGTTGGGCGAGAAAATTATTATTTAAATATGAATTGAGAGCCAGTGAGATGGCTCAGTAGGTAAAGGTACTTGCTGCCAAGCCTGATGGGCTGAGTTCAATCCCAGGTACCCACATGGTAGAAGGAGAAAACCAACTCCACACACCGTCCTCTGATTTCCATATTCATGCCGTGGTTCTTGTACACACACACACACACACACACACACACAGAGAGAGAGAGAGAGAGAGAGAGAGAGAGAGAGAGAGTTCTAGAAGGAACCAAGCCAAAAAGTACACAAAATGTCCCACTTGTTCAAAGTGTAGAATGACAGAGAGTTTCAGCTTAGGGAACAAGAGAAAGTTGGCCAACAATGTATCAAATGACAAATGAATCGGAAGTTGGCACTGCTGTATGTGCTTGTGCATACACAGTATCTACACACACCAGTCTCTCTGTTCCAACTGGTGCTTGTGCTTGCAGGGGACAGAGAGTTACAACTTGTTTTTTTTTTTTGTTTAAATAACAGTTTTTACGAACCCCAAATTGCACAGAATTAGGGGCATTGCCGTCTATGGTGACCCTATGTAGTTAGACAGAGCTATAGCAGGAACCCAATTATACCAGTTCCGGGGTCTGCTCTTAAATGTAGATTAAGTCACAAGCATGAACTGCTCATTCTGGAAAGATCACACAAATAGGCTTCCTTGAAATTGCCTTGACACCCAACAGGGAACACGAAAGACCTGTTTAATTAGTTAACCAATCAATTAATTAATTTAGCAGTGCTGGAGACTGAGCCAGCACATCAAGTAGGTGCCAGGCAAGTGCTCTACCACAAGGCCCCTCTTCCCACCCCCAAGGAAGACTTTGTATGTCAAACCCACTTTGCTAAAAAGCAGGTGCCTATATAAACTTTTCTATATAGGAGCCACACAGACTTGAAGCAGAAATAAAAGCCAGAGTGCAGAAACTAAAGCAGCAACTGAATGTTCTAGAAACTCAAGGGGCAAGCTGCAGTACCTACTCCTCTCCCCCACCCCTTTCCACCACTCTCTGACTTTCTGACTTCAGAGAAATTTGATTTTGCTTACATGGAAGTTACCTTTCTGAATTGTTTTAATTTGACATGTTAGCTTTTCCAGTCTCCGGGATCACAGTCAGGAGATTGATCAGCAACTTATACAGGCTCCAAATTCGTGCCAGCACAGAGTCTGTCAGGAGGCAAAGGGTTAGAGGGGACAAGCAGATGCCCCAGCAGGGGCTTCATTGAGAGCTTGGCATTTGCCATGCAGATCTTGAGTAGCTACAAGGAAGGACAACTTAGTGGTGTGATAAAATTTAAGAAGAATTTCATTTTTTAATGTTAACGTGTTAAATCTTTATCCCTATTTTTCCATGCAAAATAATTTTTTATTGTTTTTATTGAGCTATATATTTTTCTCTGCTCTCCTCCCTTCCTCCCCTCTCCACTTCTATCCACTCCCATGATCCCCATGCTCCCAATTTTCTCAGAAGATCTTGTCTTTTTCTACTTCCCATGTAGATTAGAGGGTTCTCATTGTTGTCTAGGTTCTCTGGAACTGTGAATTGTAGGCTGGTTTTTCTTTGCTTTATGCCTAAAAGCCACTTATGAGTGAGTATGTATTATATTTGTCTTTCTGGATCTGGGTTACCTCACTCATCCATTTGCCTGCAAATTTCAAGACATTATTTTTTTCTACTGTGTTGTACTCCACTGTGTAAATGTACCACATTTTCTTTATCCATTCTTCAGCCGAGGGGCATTTGGGTTGTTTCCAGGTTCTGGTTAGGACAAACAATGCTGCTATGAACAGAGTTGAGCACATGTCCTTGTGGCATGATTGAGCATCCGTTGGATATATACCCAAAAGTGGTATTGCTGGGTCTTGAGGTAGGTTGTTTCTTAATTATCTGAGAAATCACTGTACTGATTTTCAAAATGATTTACCAGTTTGCACTCCCACCAGCAATGGAGGAGTCCGACATCCTCTCCAGCATAAGCTGTCATCAGTGTTTTTGATCTTGGCCATTCTTTTTTTATTTTATTCTTTCTTTCTTTCTTTCTTTCTTTCTTTCTTTCTTTCTTTCTTTCTTTCTTTCTTTCTTTCTTTCTTTTTATATTTTTCCCATGATATTTATTGAGCTCTACATTTTTCTCTGCTCCCCTCCCTGCCACTTCCCTCCCTCCTTCAACCCTCCCCAAAGGTCCCTATGCTCCCAATTTATTCAGAAGATCTTGTCTCTTTTTATACTTTCTACTTCCCATGTAGATTAGATCTATGTAAGTCTCTCTTAGTGTCCATATTGTTATCTAAATTCTCTGGAATTGTGGTTTGTAAGCTGGTTTTCTTTGCCTTATGTTTAAAAACCACCTATGAGTGAGTATATGTGATAATTGTCTTTCTGTGTCTGTGTTACTTCACTCAAAATAATGCTTTCTAGTTCCATCCATTTTCCTGCAAAATTCAAGCTGTCGTTATTTTTTTCTGCTGTGTAGTACTCCATTGTGTAAATGTACCACATTTTTTTTTTATCCATTCTTCAATCGAGGGGCATTTAGGTTGTTTCCAGTTTCTGGCTATGACAAACAAAGCTGCTATGGACATAGTTGAGCACATGTCCTTGTGGCACGATTAAGCATCTGTTGGATATATACCCAAAAGTAGTATTACTGGGTCTTGAGGAAGGTTGTTTCCTAATTTTCTGAGAAATTGCCACACTGACATCCAAAGGGGGTTGTACTAGCTTGCATTCCTACCAGCAATGCAGTGGGCACTTGTTTTATTCCAGGCTTTAACAGAAGTCTGTGCTTAGTGGCCAATAGGTGATTGCAGAGGTAAGAAACCAGAAAATTAAAACTTAGTTGATAGGGACATCACCTCTATTTTAACTATAGACTGAAAACATTTTAATTCCAGTTGTGTGTAGCTGGAGACTCGGAAGTGGAAAGCTCTGAAGCCAAAACCAGTAGAACTTAGAAACAAGCAAAGAAATAATATCATAAAAGAATGGGGCCTTTCCCATTGTGTCCTGTGGTTCTAGGAGCACCTGGGGCACTGGGACCTAGGGATGTGAGGGACCAAGGATTTCCCTCAACTGACTGAGTGCTTGCCCAGCATGACTGAGGCTCTGGGTTCAATGTCAAGCACTGAAAACATTCTGCCTTTGGGTCAGGGGCAAACTCATGGCTTATTACTTTTACCCACTCAATACAACCTTGCAGGCAGAGTTTCTCTATGTCTTGGCAGCCACTCCCAAATAATGACACAGAGGTTTAATGTTAATTATAAATGCTCAGCCAATATCTCAGGCTTATTACTAGCTAACTCTTATGTTTTAAATTAATCCATATTTTTTATTTACTCTCTGCCACATGGTGGTAATTTCTTTCAACACAGCATGTTTATCTTTGCTTCCCTCTGCATCTGCTTGCAAATCTCTGGACTTTGCCCTTCTTTTTCCCTGTGTCCTTAGTCTGGTTCTCCTGCCTAACCTTATCCTGTCCAGCTATAGGCCAGTCAACTTCTTTATTAAATCAATCACAGCAACATACATTTATACAGTGTAAAGAAATATTCCACATTTTCTCCTTTTTGTCTAATTAAAAAGAAAAGTTTTAACTTTAACACAGTAAAATTATATACAAGACACAGTTATTAAGTAAGAATTGTAGTTGCAATATCCAGTCCATTTGTATTTGGCAAAATTAGAGAAAATATTCTATTATCTTATCTTAGTGAGTCTAAAGTTTTATGCTTAATTAGCCTTTTATTATAACTAAGAAAAACTTAAACTATGACTATCTAGTCTTGAATTCCATCAAAGACCCCAGAAGGGCAAAATATTACCTGATGACAGGGACATCTGGCTGCCTGGATAGGCATTCAAAGTTCTTCTGTAATGTTGGGGCATCCATCTTTGGTCTACATGCCTAGTATATCTGACAGACTTATATGAAAAGCAGGGCATTTCAAAAGATTTTCCTACCTTGTCTTGGCAAAGTTTGACAGTCACTTTTTTAAAATTTGCATCCTGCTGATTCAGTTTGGACAGTATACTGTCAACAATTGTGGTAAGGGCATGTTTGTTTTACCCAAATGATTAGCTTTTGCCATAAAGGAAGGAAACTCTATAGAGAAGTTCTTCAATGACTATCATCAAATTGGGGCTGTCAGGAACAGGTGTATCTCAGTGTCAAGAAAAGTCTTATGATATTAAAAAATTTTAAATGCCATATTTGGTAGGTCTTTGAAGTGTTTGAAAACCATCTATCTATCTATCTATCTATCTATCTATCTATCTATCTAACCTTGAAAACATATCTAATGTGACTACAAGTTTGATTATTATGGAACACTAACTAGTAACCTGCATTTCTTTATTATATATTATACATTATATTTTTAAATAAGCTGCATAAGTTCAATGCCCCAAGCAAGAGTAGAAACATACATAAGTATAAAAATAACTTTAAATTTGTATTAATAAACCAAAATCCATACCAATGTAAAATATTATGAGATTAACAGTTGTTTTTTGGATTAAAGTAGATTCAATAATCTACTCTTTTTCCTGTCATTCCTATATCATATCAACCCCTTCTTCTTTTAGAACAAGATCTTTAAATTTAACTTTTTGTTTAGCCTTTTTTCTTGACTAAGACCATTAACAATTTGTAACCAGTCCTCTAAACAAAGATAAATATCCATAATCCAATTTTTTTGGAATTTGGGCATAGTTCTCTATTTCTGTTGATTTGGAGGCATTCACTGATAATCTTTGGGGGTAATGTTTGTGCCTTGACTGGAATTTTCTGTGAGGATGGATCATCTCAGACAGGAGTGTTGATGCTGTTCAGGATGCTAAATCACCTGGGCCATTCATTTTTATTGTTCTGAAAATACTTAAACTTTTAGTGGTAACATACATATTTGCATTAATATAAGTCTAGACTGTGCATTGTACACAAGTCAGTCAAAGATAATTTTTTGATTTATGTTTGAGCAGGCAAGTACACATCACATGTCTTGTAGATCTTCTAGGTTATTTCTTTATGTCTGTAGTCAGGATTTTGGGGGGGTCTTTCTTGATCAAACCTGATTACATGTCAACCTAGAATGGATCTATAGTCTCTCACTTCCTGTAGAAATAAAAGCAACCACCCCAAACTAGAACATCTTTTGACTTCCATTTTGATGTCAAGACAGTTTTTAAAATATAGAGGTAGGTTTAATCCAACATTTTCCATAATCCAATGTTTCTTAGCAGTTATCACTCATTTATTAGCTGTCAAAAAATTAAAGACAGCACAATAACATGCAGAATCCAGACTCTGTGCATTTTCCATCTTTATATTTTTTTTTATTACTTTACTCGATTTTAAAGGACTTTATTGTTTTAAAACCATATATATATATGAGACTGTCTATAGGCTTTTTCTTTTCTCTCTCAAGCCTTTGTACACTTTTAAACCCACTATAATCTGTTTAGAGCTTTTCCCCCCACCTCTGGATCTGTGTTTACTGAGCATCTGTACCCTTTTATGTCTGCATGAATATGGATCAGCTAATGATCATCTAATTTATTATGTAAATGTAACCATCTCTAACTTTTCAGTTGTTTATGCCATGGATGGATTTAAACAGCTGCTATTACTATTCCCTCCCTTATGTGGGTGAAGTGGATACCGTCAAGTTGCTAAAGTAACTCCATGTGGCTGATGGCCACAGCAGCTTGGGCGTGTCTAGGCAGAAAGATCACTTGCATCCAGGAGCCAGCCTTGACAACACAATAAGATGCTGTTTCTTGGCAATACAATAAAATTCTGTCACCTGAAATAAGAAAAGTAGGCAAGATTCAGTGGCTGCTGCTCAATTTCTGAGCACATCATTTTTCTGTGTGATTATAGTATACATTAAAGATTATACTTTCTGGAGGGCTGAAGAAAAGGCTGAGGAGATCAAGTGTTTGCCGTGAAAGTGTGACGGCCTGAGTTCAGATTCCCAGAACTCACATGAAGTTGGGCACTGTGGCAGATGTCTGTAATCTCAGTGTATTGATAGCAAGGCAGGAGGAAGAGAGGAGAGTCCCTGGAATTCTTCAGGCTAATAACAGTAACAATGACAGCAATAATAAAAGATCCTGCCTCAAAGGACAGATGGAAATTGAGGACCAACATCTGAGGGTGCTGTGGAGTGTGTGCACCCCTTCCCCATTTTAACCTAAAGACCAAAAAAAGAAAAAAACCATGGTTTTAAAATACAAAGAGCTACATGAAACACTGAAAGCCCTGTGGTTTTGCAGGTTTCTTTATTCATATCATCCCTCCCAATATTGCTAAAAAGAAGAGTGAAAAGAAGACACAGAAAATGTATCTTATCTTGGGAGAAGAGTGAGCACTCTGCTGAGAAATAGAAGTTGAAATTTCACAGAACCAGTCTGGGAGAATCATTCACGAGGTCTCAGGAGGGAAGAAGGTTCATCTGTTGCCTCTAATCCATCCAGCCAGGAGTTTGGAAAGGAAGAATCTCTATCCATGGCTCTTCCTGCTTCACTGGAAGAGAGCGAATCAGAATACTCTCATCATGGTCTTTATCACTGAACTGCCCAGCCCCTCTTTTTCTCTTCCATTTCCTCCAGTTCAACAGATCTAGTGAGACTTTTCAGGTCTGGGTCAAGATTTCTGTGCTGTGGTTTTCTTACTCCTAGAATACCCAGGTCATTTTAATAAGAAAGCAATCCTTCCATGATCCTGCCTTAGGCTCGAGAAAAGATCATTTATCAGTTTCTGTGTGATCTGAGAATACAAAAAGAACCAGTTAGCATTGTGTGGCTCAAGGACCAAGGGAGCCATCTAGCTTTAAGAAAGCATAGCGTTGGCCTTCTGAAATTGACACCTGTCATATAATCCATGTGAAATACATATAACCCAAGGCCTGAGAATGGAACAAGATATGTTGGTTTTGTTTGACCAGCATGCGCTTTGGCTAATTTCACTTTTATTTGGGCCTGGGTCAAGTGCTCAGTCTTGGGTTCAGAATTTCAGATTTTGAAGGGTGGAAAGCCCTTCCACTACCTTCTGGAAAGGACAAGCGTTTCCATAAAGACCACTTTACCAGAGGCTGGAGAGATGGCTCCGCGATTAGGAGCACTTGTTGCTCCTGCAGAACAACTGGGTTTGATTCTTAGCATCTTCATGGTGGTTAACAACCACCTGTAACTCCAGTTCCAAGGGATCTGAGGCTCTATTCTGACTTCTGAGGGTAACAAGCACAGGCAAGGTACATGAACACACATACATACACTCCACATAAAATAAAATAAAATAAAAAAATATAATTAAAAACTACTTTATAGTTTTGACCATCAGAACTCCTGGAATGAATTTGTACTGTAACCAAATTTGTGGTATTTTGTTATAGCAGCAATGGGAAACTCATACACCCCAATAAGTTAAAAGGCAGTTATGAAATACAGAGACTTATTTTTCCTTTTGAGCTTCTAGCATCTGGAAGGGGCAAAACCATCTGCTAATATATCTGGGTCTTGTGTCAGATTTAATTAAAGGAAGATTTCTAGTCAGAGATGCCCCGAGGACTTCTTAGTGACTTGGGGTACTTAAAGGGGTCATTGGGTTCCATTGGGTTCTGGTGGTGCCATGCTATTCATGGCTAGAGCACCCAGTTAGCAAGGCGGATGGTTAGGCAGCTTCCCCAGGAAGTCAGGCAGATGAGTTCCCCAGCCGGCTTAACATGTAGATGGCCAAGAAGCTAAACTTCCCTCTGGAGACATGGGTCAGGCAGCGCCCTACTTCCTGTCCGTTGAAACATCTTTTTATAGCTGGGAAAATGAGAAAGTCAACTGAGGAGCTCCGGAGAAAGGTTTCTTTGTTTATTTACTTTGGCTTTCAGGAATGTTCTTGGACTTGAACCACCATTTTTACCCCAGGGGCAACAGACCTGAGAACAAGTGAAGATGTCCTGGATGGACCCGGAGATGAATCACATTGACTGTCTAAGACAGCACAAGAAGAAAGGAGCATGGGTGAGCTCCTGGGGCCCACACTCTATCTAGCAAAAGCCACTGGGTTATTGCTACGCCTTTGTGAATCTAGGCCTTCACCTGAAACCTTTCAAGGAAGGCAGAAGACACTTTTAACATGACTTTAACCGAGAGACCATATTCTATCTTACTACACTCCATTGTGTTAAGGTAACATGAACCCATGCAGCCCAGAACACAGACCCAACTTCCATTAGAACCTCGGTTGTTAGCCACTTGTAAGAAGGCCTCTCTCGGCTTGCAGTACTTCTAGAGAGACAATGATGCTTTGTTTGGTTGGTAGCAAATTAGCCTCAGCTCAAAATTCTTGGGTTAATTTAGACAAAAACTTCTCCTTAAGTCCTCATGCTGTGAGCCACCAGGGGCAGATGCTAACCCTCAGGGGAGCTGCTGAGTTGGCCTGATTTGTTCATGGAGCCCACAATGGAGGGGAAGTATATGGTTTTAGATATTTCACTTTCTAATATCACTGGAGACTTTCTTTCCTCCGACTGAGACGTTTTCAAGGGGACAGGGTAATAAAGATGGCAGGAAGGGCAGGACTGAGGGGTGTGGTTTATGCAGTCAAATGAAAGAGGCTCACAGTACAGGGAAGATAGATTTAGATTTAAAAGCTAACATCTGGGGCTGGGGAGATGACTCGGTGGTATAGAGTACTTATTGCTCTTGCAGAGGATGCAGGTTCAATTCCCAGCACTAACGTGGTGGCTCATAAACACCGGTAACTCCAGTTCAAGGGGATCTGACGCATACATCCATGGCAAATGGGGAGGTAGGGTTCCAATATCCCTTGCAAGTTTCTACTCCTAAAGACCTCGCTTCCTCCTATTAGGTCTTATCTCCTAAGGGTTTTATTACCTCCCAATGAAGCTGTGGGCTGGGGAGCAAGCCTTCAAAGGCAGGCTTTAGTGGTCTTTATTACTCTCTCTTTTTAAGACAGGGCTTTTCTATATAAAACCTAGGCTGGTCTCTAACTTAGAGCAATCCTTCTGCCTCAACCTCCCCAATGCTAAGATCCAAGGTGTGTACTACCAGTTTCAGAGGATAATCAAGATGCAAACTGTGTGGTAGCAAATATCAAATATTTTTCATTAAAAACAGCCAGTTTGGGACTGGGGAGTTGGCTCTGTGTGAAAAGCACTTCTGTCTAAGTGTGAAGACCTGACTTTAAATCTCCAGAACGCAGGTAAAAGCCAGGCGTGGGAGTGAATATCGGAAATCCCAATGCTTCAAAGGTGAGATGGTAGGTGGAGCTAGGAGAATCCCCAGAAGCTGACAGGCAGCTAGCCCAGGACAAACAAAGGCAATGACAAAGGGAGACTCTGTCTCAAACAGGTGCAAGGCAGGGACCAAAACCTGATGTGGTCTTCTGACCTACACGTATGGTCATGCACTCACATGAATAGGCACAGACATGTGTACAGAAAGACATATCAAATAGACAGACATATCACACACACACATACACACACACGCGTGCACACACACACAGAGAGATAGAGAGACAGAGGAGAAAGAGAGAGGGGAGGCGAAGAGAGAGGGAAAGGAGGGAAGGAGACTCTGTTGGGTGCTCAATTGGAAAAAGAGATAGTCTCTTTGACACTTTAACGCTTTACCCATATAGCAACACAAAGTCAGAAATGTGTTACTGTCATTTCCGTTTGTTAGAGGGAAGCAGAGATTTGAGAAGACCAAGCCCTCCTGGCTGATTGCACGCTTGCAGGATCAGTTTAGAGCCACAAGGAGCAAAGGAGAGCAGCGACATTACTAGAAACTAGCAAGAGAGGTGGCTTGCTGTGACATTTTCACTTCTAAAGACTGTCCTTAGAGGAATGAAGGCACACACAGGGCAGGATGACTTCTATGCTTGGAGCACGGTGCTGGACATCTTATCCTCGAGCTTCGTGGGATGCGTCGGGCAACAAGGGGGAGCTCGCTGTGAGATGGCACCCTGAGGTTGGAGAACAGGCAGATGACCATGACTTCCAGGGCTTAATCTCAGTGCAGACTCCAATCCTCCTTCCTGCCGGAGATGAAATTGCCTGAGTCCCTGTGGGAATTAAATTCTGTTTGCCGTCAAACCAATTTGAATTAATTTAGCGAGTGTCAATTTTTCCCTCTGAACTGTGTAGAATGCAATTCTAAAATTAGACCGCCGAGTGCAGCCTCTCGCAGGCTTTTTCCAGTCTTTACAGATGGAGATAATGTTTCCTGCAGAGATGCTGCGTGGTGTGCTTAACAGCCCTTCCAAATCACAGTCAAGTTCACCCTGGGGACCTGGCTGCAGGGAGAGCCGTCCTGGGGTGGTTCACGTGGACCACTGGCCTGCTTCTCTCCCACCCTGGCTTCCTCATATCCTGCGGGGCTGCTGGTGGACATGAGCTGCACTTACTCTGCAGAGCTGCTAGAGATTTCTAGTCCCTGGCCTCCTGGAAAACAGATTGGAGTAAAGAGCAGCATTTGGATACCCCAAAGTTGATGCTGTTCACCCTTGGAGAGCGTTTCTGAGGCAGGCGGGTGATCACTCAGGCTGTGTGGTGAGAGGCACCAGCCAGCCCTGCTCCTCAGGATGATCATGATGGGAAGCAGATTTAGTCCCAGGATGCATGAGATGAGATGTTCATACACCATGACTCAGCAGTCACAGAGACAACACTGGAGACTGTGTTGCTTGGCATGTGACCATAGTCCCTGGCTCTAGGGGTGTGTGCCATCAATATTTTTATGGTCCTTGAAAACAAGGGTGCATTGACATCAGGACCTTCCTGTCCTCCACGTGACCCCTTTCTGTCCTAGTCCACCATCTTAGCCATATCCCATCCTCGTTTGTTTCTTCCTTAGCCACATCCCTGCTCACTGCTCTTCTGCTCCCCTTTCCTCTCTTTTCTTGCTGGTGTTTGTTTGCTAATGATTGGCACCAATATCACCATTCTGGGTTAGTTTGCTCAGCTAAAAGGCTGGCTTGTTCCAAGTAACAAGCTGTTTTCCCTCTATATTTACGCTTCACAGCTGACAGCAAGGCTAAGGTGTGGATGTGGGGAGCAAACTGACCCCTCTCCTTAGCCCCAACTCCAATCCCAGGAAGATTCAAGCCAGCACCGCAACCTCCCCAGATCTCTTAGAAGCCACTCTCTTCCCTTTTTGCTTCTTACAAATGAACCAACATAGTTCCCAAAGGAGGCTGTAATTAGAGCTGGTTATCCCCCTGAAGGACACCACCAGGATCAGTCCCCTCAGCCTGCAACCTCTGTAACCACTGAAGTTCAAGCCTTCAAGGTCAGCCGGCCCCAGACTGATTGCTGTTGTCCTGCGCTTCAGAAGCTTCCGCTTTGTCTCCTGTCCTCATGTCACTGACTTCGGGGCTTCTTTAGCTTTTCCTGGGCTGTACCTCAGGCAGGAGTGCACGTCCTCCCTGCAAACTCAGAGATGCCCGGCTGCTGCCAGCACCGGCAGAGATGTCGGCACATCTCCTAATGTCTACTTCCCAGTCTTCGTGCTTGAGCTTTATCAATATCTGATCGGCCTCCACACTCCCTGTTCGAATGCTGTTCTTTTGTCTCTGCTTTCCCAGTTAGTTTTCCCCCTCTGGGGTGGCGGACTCCCTCTTAGACTCTTTTGGTTGACTACTCCCCTAATTTCTCACCTTTAAATGTCAGAGGACTCGTGGGCTTTAGACATTTCCCCCCTACAATTCTTTCCTCCTACAGAATCATATTTAGTTCTACGGCTTTAAAGACCACAGATATGCAGAAAAAAGCCAACCAAACAAATAAACAGAGGACTCAGGTTTACTTCCTCAACTTAGGAGATGCCTTGAAACTCAAAATCCATCTAACTACCCATTATGTATGGTTACTTGATTACTAATGGGAATTTGATCCCAACTTTAATAAACCATGGTTGGCCAACGTACAAGGTGCTGCTTTTGCATATACATGTGCCATCAAATAATTCAGTTGTGTGAATTAATTCTAATGGGGACCTTGATTATCACACACCCCACAGTCAACTCATTTAACTCCCCAAATTTCCTTCCCTTACAGTTGCCCATACATTAGTGATGTTTTTTATGACATGACAACAACAGAATTACAAGTATATGAGACACTCATCTTGAGCGTCTCTTTACAACTCTGAAAACTGGACAATGAAACTGTCCTCAGAGCAGTGGCTGAATGTGTTTGAGATGACATGTCTCACAAAGAGATAGCCTGTGCAAAGATGACATTAAGAAACATCTCCATCTACAGAAGGAAGTAAACTACGGGATATGACAACGGTCCTTAAGATACCTGAGCCATGTTATGAGAATGAATGATGACATACACAAAGATAGCACTTCTTGAAGGAGTGCATGGGATAAGGCAAAGGGGAAGACCCCCAAAAATGCTGGATAGATAGCCTAGGGGAAGACTGTGGAGCTGTTACGGCAATAACACAGCATCTAGAACTACCATGGATAGGAACAACTGGAGAGCCATAAAACATCAGTGAACGACATTATTATTTACTTTGCTTTTTCCACCAATTGCAAAAACTCAGATTAGAGCTTGGCTGTGCTCAAGGGCCAAACACTTGCCTTGTATGCGAGGCCCTGGATTCTGTCACCTGTACCACCAACCAAGCCAAACCAGCCACTAGAATGGACTCTCTTCTTTTCCTTAAGACTTCCACATATCCCTTTCCCACATCTGGTGCGCTGTTCATTACGCTGACTTCCCCTGAACTGTGACTTGAACTCCCAGTTCAGGGGAGTCTCCTGGGATTTATTCCTGCTCTCCTCTGGCCTAGTCACACAACCACCCCATCAATGAGACTGAAATGCTACCAGATCGTGCACATCCTTGCTGTGGTGGTAAATTTTAGGCCAAGTTGACTGGGCCATAGGATGCTTAGACATTTGGTGAAACTGTTCCACGCAGCACTGCTTCTGATCCTGGAACTCCTTCACACTACATGAAGTGGGACGATGAACTCATGACCACAAACAGAAGTAAAAGGCTAATTCTTGTGGGCGGGAGGGAATTCCTCCTGCCTGGCTGCCTTCATACTCTAACAGTTTACCTTCCTACCCTTGGCCTCAAGATGAAACAGTGGGTCACGCTGGGGGGTCAAGTCTGCTGATCCCAGGGCTGCAACCACAGCCTGCCCGGCTCTTCTTTTCTTGGCTTTTGTCACCAGCTAGAAATCTATCAGTGGCTCCTTGAGGGCTACAGCTTAGAAACTGTCAGCCTCCAAAGCTGTGTGTTCCAAATCCTTAGGGTGTGTGTGTGTGTGTGTGTGTGTGTGTGTGTGTGTGTGTGTGTGTGAGAGAGAGAGAGAGAGAGAGATCCTGTCCATTCTTTCTCTGAAGAACTCTAAGTGATTGCGTAATGAAGTGACGTTCATCACGGCCTACAACATTCTGTAATCCTATCTCCACATACATCTCCAGCCAGCACCTCACTTATTTTGAAAGCTTTATGCTTGCCTTCCTATCTCTTAAGCATGACGAGGGCGCTCCCGCTCAGCACGTTTGTGCTTCTCCTTCCTGCAGTCTTGACTATACCTATATCTCCTCCATATTTTCCTAGCATTTTTAAAATACGTATTTCTTGTCTTTGTTTCAAAGAAGTTCCTCCTTCCAAGAAACTTCCTGAAGGCTCTATACAAAATGTAGTTGGTAGTATGTTTTGTCCACAATGCTTTCCTTTTTACCACTTAGCATTTTTATACATATATATAGCATGTATATGCACCTATATATATTTACATATATAAAAATGAACAAATGTTTATTTGTTCATTTTCTAATAGTACATAATGGCCAAGGAGGAAAGTCTTGGTTTCTCTATTTTTCTTGGTTGGAACTAAAATGACTCCTTCAGGGAAGCTGTGTGATATTTGCCAACTCCCCTTCTGCCACTAGCGAATGATGTTCCGAAAGCTCCATAGGAGCCAATCACTTTCCATTCTTTCGAGCAGTAACTGCCTAGCTAATTCTAGATAATCCAGTAAAAATATTTAAACATCACCATTGACTCTTTGCACTGGGTTTGTAAAGAGCTGTTTAAATCTGTGTGGGGCGGTGCACACCTGCGGTCAGGAGGATCCAAAGTTCAAGACCACCCAAGGCTATGTAGTGAGAACTTGTCTCAAAATCAAACAAATGAAAAACAAAGCAAGCTAAATAAATACTTACACAGTTCTCTGTCTCTTGTGTCCGGAATTACCTCTGTTTTAATTTATGAAGCTGACTATATTCAATTTCCAAACATTTATTCTAATGCACAATTTAGTCAGTTAATGCAAAGTGAATTACCTACCATTCTCAGGATGATTGCCAAGGAAGCATGTGAAAGGTTAGCATACCTAGGTCATGCCTGTGCTAAGACATATCTTTGGTATCCAATCCAAATCTGTAAAAATGAAATAGGAATAATGCTGTGTGAGTTTTCCTGGGGTGTAGGCAGTTTTTTGTGTCCTAGCAGTCAGCTCTGTCCCATCAGCCAGCTCCCAAATAACCACACAGAGACTTATTATTAATTAGAAATGCTTGGCTGATAATTTAGGCTTGTCACTAACTAGCTCTTTTAACTTAAATTAACCCATATTTCTTATCTACCCTCTGCCACGTGGCAGTGTCCCTTTTCAGGATGGCGTGTGCACCTTGCTTCTCTCTGCATCTGGTTTGCGACTCCTGTCACCCTGTTCTTCTTCTTCTTCTTAGCATCATCATAGTTTGGCTCTCCTGCCTAGCTATTGGCCAGAAGGTGCCTTGGCAAAGACACATCAGAGGGTATGGAAGGATTACTCCACAGCACTGGGGAGATAAGCGTAAACATCTGCTCACCCCAAATAAGGCCCTGACAACAGACCACCTAGATTCCCGCCAAGTGCAGCTTGATGAACCAATAAATTTATGGGAGCTACTTACAAGAATAGGATGACTCGCTGGTAGCCAAATCTCCAAAAAACACACTTTAACAATCATGATTTCATCACTAGAGTTCGTATACACCTTAAAGGAGGAGTCAATAAATAGTCTCATCTTTCAACAATTATTTACAATTATATATGCCTGGGGATGAGCTTCACAAGTCCTGTAAGTGTCTTGTAGTATCAGAAAGTTTCCTGTGAGCTTCCTGAGTTTTCTCCATTCACCAGGGAAATGTTTTAACCTGAAGGAAACAGCTACCTAAGAGGGAACCCCCTTCTGGCGCTTTGCATTCTTTCCACCCCCTCGTCTGTTCCCTGAGGCTGGAAGGAGCAATAAATATGTGTGATTGCTTTCTTTGCTCTTATGGCAGGGTGTCTTATTCTCAGCAGTTAAACTGGTTACAGTTCTCTGCAGTAATCATTGTCCCCTGTCAAAAAGAACTTTTTCTCCGTGACCGACGCGTATACCAAAAGTAATTAATAGGCATAAGCAAAAATTTCGATAAGCACATCATATTCATTTAACCAGAAAATAGTAGTGGCATCTCCACTGGGCCCTAGGCCTTTCCCAGCTACAAGTTCTTGCTTACAGTAGCAAGCATGAGTTCCTGCCTGTGGATTAGACCTTAATCAGAAAGCAACTGGTTGCATTTATAATAGCTGAGTCACTATTGTATCAGTCAGCTTATTTTGTTCAGTGTGTTGGCAGTGTAGAACAAACAGTTCATAACCTAGGAGAACAGTTGACAACAATTGTCCTGCAGCATGGTGCATAGACCTTTAGCACAGCAAATGCCAGCCAGCAGGGAACTCAGTCCTAGCCTTATTTCCCCATGTTCCAAAGCCAGGGCATGTGTTCTTCCTCATTGTAACCGCTCCTCACACAGGCGCGTTCTTACCGCAGACAGATGAGCCTCAGAGACAAAATGCTGGGCTATCTGTGTGCCTGTGACCTGCTCTTTCTCTCTCTTCTGCTTTGAGGGGCTGCTGTATATTCTCTAGACTGTCAGCTGTTTTGAATGTGTTCCTACATTCACTCTGTGGACTCCAGTCGTGAGGGAATGCAGAGGAAGATGGCCAGCCTGGGATTCCCTGCAAGGATGCTCCACTGTTAGACATCTCAGCCTTGGTTATATATCTTACCTACCATTTCTAGCAGGGGCAGGGGTGTGTAACTGCCACTACAGCAAGGAGACACAGCACCCCGAAATGTACCGGGAAAGGTAGCCGTATGGGGACTGTCAGCACTCCATTTAGATACTTGCCACTCAGGCACATCAGCTCAGTAGCATAGCTCATCACCCTTTGCAGGATCCGTGTAACTGTTCCTCGCCAACTCATCTTTGCTTGTTCCTGTTCGTGTGCCGATGATGTAATGTGAGTTTTCTGGGGAGACATGAAGAAGCAAATATTCCACAGCTGGGCATTAATGACAGACTAAAGAGCTGGTTCCAACTACATCTATCACTCAAAGGCAGCTGCATCACTGAGAAGCCCTACTTCGATGAGAGTGACGACTCATGAAAACTTCATTGCTAGAGCTCCCTGTACAAGTTGAAGGCAGTTCTACTGAAGAGCTCCCTCTCTCTCAACAATTGCCTTTTGCTTCTATACCCCTCAGAGGGGCTTACAAATGCAGGAGATCTTGTAACTTTGCTGTGAGTTGTGTGAGCCTCCCTCTCTTATTTGCTGCCCCCGTCCCACCCACAAGAGGGGCTTTTCAATCCCGAGGACCTAGCTGCCGGATAAATAGGAATGCTTTCACCATACAAGGATGTGAGGATGCTTGCCTGGTATTGCTCATGGGCAAGCAGCTTGAGAAAGATAAAGTACCACAGCAAGGCCCTCTGCTGTTGGTGTGTGGCGAGCACGGGCCACAGCAGGGGCTGAAAATGGTTTCTGAGTGATGAATGGGTGAAGCCACAGTCGTTTTCCCTAGAAGACATGTAGGTGATGGTGTGAAGAACGGACGCGGAGCTAACTAAGGAGATACTGAGCGATTTTATTCAAGGACTCTTTTTCTTTCTGTTTTCATCGGTTTTTACTGATGTTCCACTCCACGGTGCCATTTAAAATTGTCCAGAGTTTATATGCAGATAAAGTGACATAAGATCTGGATTTTCTAAGTAAAATGGAAAAGACAAAATGAAACATTGCATACACACGCATGCGCGCACTCACGCGCACACACATATTCTAGTTGAAACTTAACTCTGTACGGACTGGAGCAGCATGGCTCCCCAAACACCACATTCAGGCCTTTCTGACTTACTCTACAAAGAGTCTCTTTGAAGTGGAAAGAGAGACTATTCAAAGTTTTCCTTATCGTCCAGGTAAGTGTTCGCAGTGACGGAAGATCAAACCTTCTGACTGTTGAGGTGGACGTGAGGAGGAGACGCTGAGGACTCCAGCCGGGTACCCCACAGAGGTGGAGCAGGCTCAGCAGAATGCGGACCGCTGATCTTTTTATGGCTCGGGGAATTATTAAAGCCACGAGGCGCCTCTAGTCCTGCCATTGATCTGGAAATGATGACATGGATCGTAAGAACCTGGGAATTCTGACTTGCGCAGCGGCAGTTCAACTTTGAGGAGCTAGCCTGACCCCGAGGGTACGGTGTGTGGGAACTGGAACGCCCCGCTTCGCTCTGCTCTTGGGCGTGATATGTTTTCTGAAGAGGAGAAAAGGCAGGCTCTAATCCTGAGGGGAATGAGGCTTCCTCTCTCTGCTGTGTGTAGGAGGCCTAAAATGCCATTTGTTGGTACTGATAACTCCCTGGAAATATCTTAAGACACCCCTGGAAAACGTGGTGAATGTTCTTTGCCTCTAAGGTTCCCCAATTACATAATTGTTCATCTTAGCAGCCAAATATAGAGTGTGCATGTTACAAAAAAAAAAAAAAAAAAAAAGCAGAGAGTGAACAGAGGGCCTAAACTTCAGAATTCTGAAGAACTCATCAAATGTCGCCAGCACTTGCTGTCCTTCTCGGGATAGGAGCGTTAGAGAGGAGGCAGCCATCTGGTCCCTGTGAGCACAGCAGATGAAAGCTGAGCACTCTGCACACAGCTATGCCATCCTTCTAATCCTCTAAGGGATAAATGTGGCCTTTCTCCTGCTTCATTGACAAGCTAAGATGTGGGCTTAGACCTGGGTGTGGTGGTACCTGCAATCCCAGCCCTTGGAAGCTGAGGCAGACAGACTGCCGCCATTGAGCCCAGCATCCGGGCTATCAAATGAGGGCCAGGTTAGCTGGAATTACACTGTAAAACTGATTTTAAAAATCAAAGGGATGGGGATGGGGAGAGTTGGGTTAGCTAGATGTGATGGCAAGCCTTCTAAATGCAGAAGCACTGGGTTAAGGTATTGATTCATTAAATACGCAGACACTCATCTGTCCCTTTGGACCAAGTACTGGACTTGGTGACACACAGACAGATTTTCTGTTACAGAAGTCATACAAAAATTTCCCTATAAATCTTTCTCTGCCACTGTGATTAAACCCAGGGTTTCCTGCATCCTAGGTAAACACTGTATTGGCTAATATAAACCCCGAGATCCACTTCTCAGAAATGTATGGCCTTTGGTTAAAAGTATAATTTTATTTTCACAACTTTTCCTTAGCTTTATTTGCCTATTTTATTTTGTGTATATGGGAGTTTTGCCTGTGTACATGTGTAGCTTGTGTTTGCCTGCCCAGTGTCCTCCAAAGTGGGAAGACAGTGGATCACCTGGAATTGGAGTTGCAGATGGCTGTGAGCCATCATGTGGGTGCTGGTTTCTAAAACCTGGGCTCTCTGCAAGAGTAGCAAGTGCGCTTAACAACTGAGCCATCTCTTCAGCTCCAAAAAGTATTATGTTAATGAGTCAGTGTTACAAGTAAATTTATCGCACAGCCTTAAACTGAAGCTTGGAATGTTTCTCTGTAGAGCATTCACTTTTGGTTAAGAAACCCTTTCTTTAAAAAATGAGGTTGGAGAGATCAAATAGGCTACCTATAGTCCTTCTCCACTCTTTCCATTCCTCTAGACCCCATCCTCAGGGTCATCCCTAGCACTGCCCTAGAATACCAGCTGCAGCTTCCCCTGCCCCCGGTCCACACCTCCTGGGTGGACCATTTCCCCTGGCCTTACCTTCCTCCAACCTCCAATGCCAGCAGGCATTCTCCATGAACATAGCCACCAAGCAGGCCCAGAAAACAGTTAACACAAGGCCAACACAGTCTCTGGAAATCCAGAGAGGAAACAGAAACCAAGGAATGAAACATCCACCCAACAAAGTCAAACCCAGATATTAGCACCTAGACCTATAATCACTCTGAGCTCAGACACCTAAACACTAGCATAAGAATACAATCAACAACAGCCAGGGCAATATGTTGCCACCAGACCCTAACTATCCTGGCCCAGTAGTTTCTGAATATTCCAACACAGTTGAAGGACAAATAAAAGATATTAAAGCCAGCTATATGGAGATGATAGAGGTCCTTACAGAGAAAATGAATAAATCCCTTAGAGAAATCCAGGAAAACGTAAACAATTGGAGGAAATGAATACATTTCTTAAAGACAATGACAAGAAAAAAACCAAACAGATGAAGGAAATTAATAAAAGTACCTAAGTCCTGAAAATGGAAATAGAAGCAATTTAAAAAAGCAAAAACTGAGGGAATTCAGAAAATGAAAAATTTAGGAATGCAAACAGGAATTGGAGGCAAGCTTCACCAACATAATATAAGAGGTGGGAGAGAGAATCTCAGGCATTAAAGATAAGATAGATAAAAAGAACTGGGTATATCAGTCAAATAGAATGTTAAATCTAAAAAATTCCTGACACAAAACATCCAGGAAATCTGGAACATCATGAAAAGGTCAAACCTAAGAATAATAGGAATAGAAGAATGAGAAAGAATCCCAGTTCAAAGGCTCAGAAAATATTTTCAACAAAATTATAGAAGAAAATTTACCTAACCTAATTAAGGAAATGTCTATAAAGGTATAAGAAGCATAGAGAATGCCAAATAGATAGGACCAGAAAAGTCCCCTCACCACATAAAAATCAAAACACATAACATACAGAACAAAGAAGGAATATTAAAAGCTGCAAGGGACCTCAGTGCACATTCTAATTGTTCTTAACAATAAAAACCCAGAGTCAGTTATTGGGGTAAATGCTGAAAGATCAGAGAAGTAAAGGAGCCAGCCACTAAAGAGACCTTTTACCTCTACCAAATCTCAGACCAAAGTGGGCAAGATCCTCTCTATGAATCCTCAGACTGAATATGCAGCTCCTGTCTCCTCCCCCCCTTACATTCCTCTCTCTGCCAGTCACATCCCTTCCCATCTCCACTCCCTAGTGCTGGAATTAAAGGCATATGACTCCCAAGCACTGGGATTAAAGGTGTGGAGGAACCACCGCCTGGCTGTTTTCCTTTGAGACTGGATTAATCTCCTGTAGCCTAGGGTGGCCTTGAATTTGCAGAGTTCCATCTGCCTCTGTCTCCCGAGTGCTGGTATTAAAGGTGTGCGCCACCACTGCCTGGTCTCTATGGCTAACTAGTGGCTTAACTTTGCACTCTGATCTTCAGGCAAGCTTTATTTGTTAGACTGCAAACAAAATATCACCACAGGGAAAAAAGGCAAGGTAACATATAAAGGCAGACCTATTAGAATTACACCTGACTTCTCAGTGGAGGACCTAAAATCCAGAAGAGCCTGGATAGATATGCACACTTGAAGACAACAGCTGCCAGCCCAGCCTACTGTGCCCAGCAAGACAATCAACCACCATAGCAGGAGGAAACAAGATAGCTCATGAAACAAGCAAATTTAAATATTCATTATTTATCTACAAATCTAGTTCTATGAAAGGTATTAGGAAGAAAACTCTAACACAAAGAGGTTAATCATACCCATGAAAACACAGAAAATAATCTCACACCAGCAAAACCAAAAAGAAGGGAAACACACGTATACACCCCACCACCACCACCACCAACAACAACAACAGCAACAAAAAACAACAACCAGGAATTGAACAATTATTGGTCATTGATATTTCTCAGTATCAATGATCTCAATTCTCCAATAAAACGACACAGAGTAGCATAACAGATGAGAAAACAGGATCCATCCTTCTGTTGACTTAGAAGAAACACTCCTCAAAATCAAGGATAGACATCATATCAGGGCAAAGGGTTGGAAAAGATATCCCAAGCAAGTGGAGACAAGTTGGTTTTATTTTAGTATTGAATAAAATAGACTTACAACCAAAATTAATCAAATGAGATGGGGAAGGACACTACATATTCCTCAAAGGAAAAATCTACCAAGATGATCTTTCAATTCTTAACATCCACACCCCAAACACAAGGGCACTCATTTTTGTAAAAGTAACACTACTACAGCTTATATCCAATATTGAGCCTCACGCACTGATAGTGGGAGGCTTCATTATCCCACTCTCACCAACAGACAGGCCATCCAAACAAAAGCTAAACAGAGGAATGCTGAAACTAACAGACATTATAAACCAAATACACCTAACAGATATTTCCAGAACATTTCACCCAAACACTAAAGAATATGCCATCTTCTCAGCACCTCACGGAAGAACTTTCTCCAAAATTGACCACATACTTGGACACAAAGCAAGTCTCAAAAGATACAAGAGAATTGGAATAGCTCCCTACATCCTATCAGAACACCACAGATTAAAGCTGGCTATCAACAACAGAAACACCAGAAAGACTACAAACTCATGAAAACTGAACAATTCACTCTACTGAATTAAATACAAGTCAAGACAGAAATAAAGAATTTTTGTAATTCAATGAAAATGAATATGCAACACACCCAAACTTATGGGACACAATGAGGTGATTAGCTAGGAGGAAAGTTCATGGCACTAACTGCCTATATTTAAAAAAATGGAGAACTCTCATACTAGCAACCTGTTGGCACACCTGAAAGCTCTAGAACAAGACAAGAATTTTGGGTCAATGTAGGATGTAAGAGTTAATAAGAAGCCTGAGCTAATAGGCCATCCAGTTTATAATTAATGTAGACCTCTGTGTGTTTCTTTGGGACTGACCGGCTGCGGGACTGGGAGGGACAGAAACTTCTGTTTTATTGTATAATAAAAACTTGAAGTCTTTGAAGAAAGAGTTTGAAGAAGATATCAGAAGATGGAAAGATTCCCCATGTTTATGGATTGGTAGAATCAATATAGTAAAAGTGTCCATTCTATCAACAGAAATCTACAGATTCAACACAATCCCCATCAAAATTCCAACATAATTCTTTACAGACTTTCTGAATGGAACACCAGTAGTGCAGGCACTGATATGAAAAGTCTCTGTAAGGTAGATGACACCACTTATTGGATAAAGTGGCAGCCTACAGAATGGGAAAAGTTCTTTTTTCCAACTCCATGCCAGATAGAAGTCTAGTATCCAAAATATATACAGAACTCAAGAAATTAGATATATAAAAAAAGAATCAAACAATCTGCTGGGTAGTGGTGGTGCATGCCTTTAAGCATGCCTTTAAACACTTGGGAGGCAGAGGCAGGAGAACCTCTGTGAGTTCATGGCAAGCCTGGTCTACAGAATGAGTTTCAGGACAACAAGAACTACACACGAAAAACTTACCCAGAAAAAACAAAAACCTAAAACCAAAAAACCCAAATGATAACAACAGCAATAAATAAAACCCAAAAATACCAAAAAACAAAACCCAAACAACCACCCTCCCACACATAATTCTCAATAGAGGACTATCAAGTGAATGAGAAAAATGTAAAGAAATGTTCAACATCCTTAGCCATCAGGTAAATGCAAATCAAAAGTACTTTGAGATTGTATCTTACACCTGTCGGAATGCCTAAGTTCAAAAAAGTGACAACTCATGCTTATGAGGATGTGGAGCAAGAGGAACACTCCTCCATTGCTGGTGGGAGAGCAAACGTGTACAGAAACTATGGAAATCAATATGGCAGCTCCTCAGAAAATGGCAGCTCCTCAGAAAATGGGGAATCATTCTACCTGAAGCTCCAGCTCTACCACTCTTGGGCACACACCTAAAGGACACCCTGTCCTACCACAAGGACACTTCCTCAGCTATGTTCATAGAAGCTTTAGTCATACTAGACAGGAACTGGAAACAACCTAGATGTCCCTCAGCTGAAGAGTAGATAAAGAAAAATGCAGTACATTTACATACTGGAGTATTCCTCAACTGGTAAAATGCCGTACATTTACATACTGGAGTATTCCTCAACTGGTAAAATGCCGTACATTTACATACTGGAGTATTCCTCAACTGGTAAAAAACAGAAATCATGGAATTTTCAGGCAAATGGAAGGAACTAGAAAAATCATCCCAAGTGAGATAACCCAGACCAGAAACAAAAACAAAAACAAATAAGTAAGCAAAAACCTAAAGATAAATATGGTATATACTCACTTATAAGTAGATATTAGCCATTAAGTAAATAATAAGTTAGATATACAAGACTCAGAGAAGTTAGGTAAAGAGGAGAGCTTGGAGTAGGTGTGGGGACACACACAGATCTCCCTGGGAAGGGGAAAGAGAATAGATTTTCTGAGTGAGTCAGGGGCAGGTGTGGACAGGAATAGGAAAGATCAGGTGGGGAGGCAGGATGGAGGGGGAAATTACAGGGATCGATGGTGTGAACTGGGGGGCATTTGGGGAAACATGTGGAAACCAAGCGCAGCAGAAACTTCCTATAACTTATGAGGGTGATCCTAGTGAGGAACCCTGGTAAGGGAGGATACAGATTCTGAACAGCCCAGCATTTACAGACAGGCAAATCTTCCAGTGGTGGACCAGTGTTGCATTTGGTAGAGTTGTAGGCCCCAAGTGGCCCATGGAGATCCTCAAACAACCTAAGCCGATGCTAGGACAGAGGGTCTCTCTCACTGAAAACTGACAACAGGGGCTTCCCATTGCCCAGGACAACATCTGCACAGCTTACTGAGTGTAAAAGGTGGACCTGGTATCTGCATGGAGCCTTCACCTCTACATTCTAGTCTCTTCGGTGAGGGAAGGTACTCTGCAGGCCACTCAAAGAGAAGCAGGGACACAAACCCAGCCACAAATCTTCAACCTACAGTCTGTCCCCACTGCAAGATGTGCTGGGGCAATCCTGGTGCAGAACTTGAGGGAGTGGCCAATGTCTGGTTTCACTTGAGTCTTAGGCCTCATGAGGGAGCCCCTGCCTCACACTGCCTGCATGCCTAGGAACAGGAGACTGGGTACCCCAGAGATTTAGGGTAGAACCCAACAGGACTGGCAAAAACCGAACATGGTTGGAAACTGAATGCAGGTCTTCGAACGCTACAAGGGCATTCTGTGACAGAGCTATCAGGTTTTTGTGCGCAACAAGCACATTCTGTGACAGAGCTACCGTTTTCAGAATGATGAGGAGTGGAGACTAACAGAGAAAAGTCACGAGAATGCCTTGTCCATCTCTCCCATTTCTCCGATTTGCTATCTGCTTGATGTCTGGAGTTCTGTGGCTTCTGTCTCACTCATTCTTTACAACAAATTTTATAATGAATGTGTCAATTGCATATTCATGCTCCACTTTCTAAGCAGAAGCTACTCTTCTCTCATTTACTTGGTTTCCAGAGATGAAATTGTGCAGATGGTTCAGGTGGCTCATAGAATATGATGTTGAGGGGATCATGAGTGTTTGATGGCTCTGTCGGCCAGAAAGATTTGCAAAGGGACATGATTAGCAATCACCAGTTTGGCAGAAATTAAGCAGACTGTTTTAGAATTTAAAATAAGAATTTGTCATTCGCTGTGAACCACATTCCAGGCAGGAGAGAGAAGAAAGCTTACTAGGCCAGTAGCTGAGCAAGCATCCACCCTAGGGTCTGTAAAAGGAGGCAGTGCTTTTGTTTCCCAACTGCCTGGTACCAAATAATCACGCAGAAACTTATATTAACTGCAAACTGTTTGGCCTATCTTGCAGGCTTATTACTAACTAGCTCTTATATCAAAACTAACCTATTTCTATTAATCTATGTATTGCCCCATGGCTGTGGCTTTTACCCATCTACTGGCATGCTGTTTCTTGGGCAACTGCTAATGTTTCCCTTCTCTCAGCCCCTCCTCATCTGAGTCCTCAGTTTGATTGTTCCACCTAACCCTATCCTGCCTGTTTGTCGGTCAGACAGCTTTTATTATTAACCAGTGAGAACAATGCATATTTATAGCGTGCAGAAGCATCCCATGGCAAGGGTCTTCATGAACCAGAATGGCAAGGTGCCCTTTAGGCACAAGGACAACATAAAGTCCTTCCTAGGGTTGCTGACCACCACCAGGGAGAGAATGGGTCTCTGTGAAAGAGAAGAAACCTGGTGATACCCTGCAGGAGGAAGGGAACTTGAAATCCTAAACTGACGACATTCCAAAGAGCCCTTTCGGAAAGCCGGGCTGATGATGCTCGTCTCAAGAGCTTGCTGATGTTTGGAATAGCAACGCTGCAATCGCGTGTTGCTGTCTTCAGATGTCAGCATATGCCGTGTGTGTGAAACATGCCACAGCTTGGATGTTGAGTACTCCCAAAGGGAGATTTGTGTTGAAGGTTTGGTCTCCAGACTGGTGCTATCGAAGGGTAGTGGATCCTTCAGATGGAGCCCAGTTAGAAGCTATTAGGTCCTTCAAGGGGATATTGAAAACCCAGGCCCACCGTGTCTCTCTCTCTCTCTCTGTCTGTTTCCTGGCCTCTGTGAGGTGAGCAGGACGTTTATGCCATTGGTTTGTGCCACAAGATACTGTGTCTCTATGGCCCCCTAACCCCAGCATCAAATAACCATGGGTTAAAACTGTAGAACTGTAGAGGCTGGAGAGATGGTTTAGATGGTAAGGGCACTTGCTGCTAACTCTCGATGACCTGAGTTTTAAAAAGAAAAGCAAACTGGAAAGTTGTGATCTGTAGAAACCTTTCGATTTTCCTCAGGCATGATGGAAATCTGACTGACACGAAAGGTTTGATTTTTTATTTTCATTATTAGGCTTTGGTGTGAGGAGGGATCACTAGCTTCCGCTAGTATTTGACATAACCCAAATGCTGGTCTCCTAGGTAAGTAATGTCCTCTAAGCTTTTATGACTTCTGTTTTCCCCCTCGTATTTAAATACAAGCACCTTGGGAATAAATTGCTAAGAAGCATGCCCGCTTCAGCTGGCAGTGCAGCATTCATTGGCAAGGAGGCACGAGAGCACTCATATCTTCCCCGGGCACGCAAAGATGTTTAGCAAGACAGGACAGGAAGAAGCTCGTCTTTGGAAGCGTTTTGGTTCGCTGAGGCACTGAGGACACACCAGGCTCACCCTGCTGTTCTAAGTGGGCACTTGGGGCATGTACTCATGCCTTTAGTCTCTCTGTGTTTCAAAACAAGACACAGAAACTGCTAAAAGAAAACTGATTTGTTTTCGGCTTGCCCAAACTAGAGAGAGAAAGTCTCCTACTTTCTCCCGTTCCTACAGCGGTGCTGTGATGTCATGGAAATGACATAACAAGAGATGAGTCACACGCACTTGTTGATGTATCTATGGGTCAAGCACTCAGAACGTTGAGTGATCTGTCCCTGAGCTAAGCTCCTCTTTTGGTACCTGGGTTTTAGCTTCTCTCTTCTCCAGTGTAGGATTCCCTGGGAAATTTAATTATCTAGGGACCATTGCTTTAGGATCCCTTTTGGCTGTGAATAGGGGAGTCATAAAGGGACAATCTGAGGAGGCAGAACCTTGGGTGAGCCCCATTCTCTGAGAGCAGTAGGGGAGCTCCAACCTTTCCTTTGGTACGGTCAAGGCCCTTGATGGCAAGTCTCATACACTTCTCATCCAGAAGGGCAGTAGTAGGATTTCCCATGTCACCTTCTTTTTTAAGTCTTATATTAATTTTAATTATTTTTTAAAAATAACATTTACATAAAGAACCCCCCCCTTTTTAAACATGATTTTTATTGATTCCTTGGGAATTTCACATCTCAGTCATTTCCCTGTCCCTCTGTATCTACCCTTCACCCTTGTAGTCTCACCCCAAAGGAAAACTTAAAAATAAATAAAAATAAAAAAATAAATAAAAATATTAATTAAAAATAAATAAAAAACAACAAAAAAACAAAAAAGAAAATTAAAAACCACAAACAAACAAACAAAAACAAAAACCAACCAAACAAAACTCTTGGCTTCCTTTGTCTTTCCTGCCTCTCCGTCAGCTCTCTGTTGGTTTTAGTTGCATTGGGAGCCACGGTGTCTCATACAGTGCGCCCCTTCGTCCAAACAGCTTTACCTGCAAATGTACATTGTGTGATGTGTTGTTGATCAGGTTCGAGGTCTCTGGCTTCTGGTACACCATCATTACTGGACCCTCCCCCAAAACTCTTCTTGGCTATCCGGAAGCTCCCCAGTCATGGGGGTCTGCAGGACCAGTTCCTTCACAGGTCACTGATAGGGTAGATGCTGGGGTGGGCCAACTCAAAGTCCTGAATATATGCCTGGGTGGAAGCTAAGTTGGTCAGTCGGGCTTGCTGGGACCAACCTCCTCAGCTCTCCCATGACTGTGGTGTGGGATGGGGCCAGCTTTCCCAAGTGCTGGAGTGGGGAGGTGGGATGAGAGGTGGAGGGTGGGGGTGTAGTGGGGAGCAGCTCTCCCTTGCAGTCAGTGGGTCCTTTATCCCAGGGCCGTCAAGGGGCAGGGGCAGCTCAGCATGGCCCTTGTGCTTCAATACATGGGCGGTGAACACCAAAACAGACCTCAGCTGCAGTAGGACCACAGACCCAGATGTGGCCATCAGCATCATCTTGGGCCCACATGTCACCATGGCCCTGGGTGGCTGCACAGACCATTCAGAGAGTTAGCTGGGCCGTGACACCTTCTACAGCATGATGTGCTCATTGTTTGGGGGGCCGGCGTCAAGCTTCTTGATGACAACTGGATTGGGGAACACCTTTGTGACATTTAGGCCCCAGTTTTAGGCAAATGACAGAGGGCAGAGTACTTATTTTATATCTGCTTCTTTTCAAGTTTGAATTTTCAGCTTAAAATAATTCTTCAGCCAAAGTGCCACAATGACGGTGGAGTTGTCTTTGCTCGCCTTTGGCAACAGTGTAACAGTGACGAGGTAACCAGTGCAGGCTGGAAAGCAGCCGTGTTCGCATCCATCTTGGTGTGTTTGTTAGGACTTGGTTTGGACTCCAGGCTATCTGCTCCAAGGGAATACGTGGGCAAGATCGGAATGTGAGAATGTGAGCTCACCTTTTCTTTGAAGATTTTACCACAATCCAGCCGAGGTTTGCTCTCAAAGAAGCAGCCATTTATAAACATGGAAACTGAAGTGAGCCCAGGGATATGGAGCTTCATGCGGCAGGAAGGCCAACGATTTCTGAACGTCTAGTTTTTCTTAAAGGTCCGTTATGACTTTGAAAACATTTAGGACCTTTGGCAAAGATCAAATTAAGGGTGTGTCTCTCTTAGTCAAATCTATTACTTCAGATAGACTTGGGGTGTGATGGTTAATTGCAATTGCCTTTTGGCAGGACCCTAATTACCTAGGGAGATAGATAGCTTTTTGTCTAGACTAAACTGGCCTGTGGGCATGTCTGTGAGGGATTTCAATTGGATTGAGGTAAGAAGACCCACCCTCATATGTGGATGGCACCATTCACTGGCTGGCCCTGCGGGGATGAGAAGGGAGGGAGTTGAGCACAAGCCTTCTTTGTTCTCTCCCGCTGGCTGCAGAGCAGCTTCAGCATGGGCTTCAAGCGCCTGCCTGTGCAGACTTCTCCACGGTGCACTGAGCTTTGAACTGAGCACTAAAAGCGAGCTTCCTTCTTTAAAGTTGCTTGTGTCTGAGTGTTTACACAGGGTAAATAAATAAAATGAAGGAAAGTGGCTAAGGTTGGACTCAGAGGATGAGCGTAAACCGGGTTAAAGAAACATGAATGGGGAAGAGAAGCTGAGCACGGATCCCGGAACCGGCAGAAAGAATGCCAGACCCTACGCAGACTTTGAGAACATTGTGTTGACAAAGAACTGCCGAACTGGGAAGAAGAGAAATGTATTTTTTTCCTCCCTCAATCCCCATAACTTTGTATCTGAGACATACTGTTAGGTAGCTTTCCATGACCTCAGCAAATTCCTACAATAAGCCAACATTGAAAGAAAAAAAGCTTGATTTGGTCATAGTTTTATCAATTCCAGTCTGTGGTTGGTTGGTGCTTTGGCTCTGGGCTCAGAGCAAGAAGCACACGATGGCAGAGGCAGGCGGCAGAGCACCGCTATTCACATCATCATCAGAGGCTGAAACCAGAAAAGATGAATGGGCAAAGGTCCCACACTCCTCCTCTTCAAGTGCATGCCCTTAGTGACCTATGCCCCAGTGACCTATGCCCCCAGTGACCTATGCCCTCAGTGACCTCGTGACCTCACCACTCAAAGTTTCCATCACCTCCCAGCAGTGCCACACTGCTGTCCAATTTTTTAGCACATGGGTTTTTAGGGGACACGTAAGTTCCAAATATTAGCACTGACTTCTGTAATAAAAGACAGACGGACAAGAGATAAAGAAGCAGATTTATGTGCTCAACGCACATCTGGCAGAAGAGTCATCTTTAACGACATAGGAACACGACAAGATAGAAAACTATATTTTAGGGTCGTGACCTGATAAAGGAAAAAAGAGTCTGCTCTGGGAAGGGGAATTCACGGGAAGAGATTCTGCTTGCAGATTCTTCTATGGCCATTTCCTCAGAGCTGGTGCACAGCGTTGTAAAGAATCCATACTCAGTTTTCAGGTGGGAGAAGAGTGGAGGTGACGGTGGGGGCTATTTGTTTTGCTTTGCTTTGTTTTTGGACTTCTCACCCACTTTCAGGTAAACAGAGAGAAGGCGAGGAACTCTGCACTGGATTGTCTCCAGCTCAACAGTCCTTTATATTTTGGAGAGAAATATTTTGTTGCCTTCCCTAGCTTGCAATAGCTACATTATTCAACCCTGAGCAAGTACCAAAGTTCTCACCCTTTACCTCAGATGTGGCCCTGGTGGCAATAGACACGTACATTACCTTCTACTGTGCAAATCTGGACCTGTGGAGAATACAAGAGCTGTTTCCACGGAGCAAATCCCGGCAGATAAGTTTCTTTACTGAGAAAATACCTATACAATGTCTTGCCTAGCAGGATTGGAGATCCCCTTGCACTAGCAATCTCTGTGCTTTCTATCTTTAGCTTCTCCAAGAGGGAGCCTCACGGTGCACATCTTATCCCTGCTCCATCGTTGCACAAAGGTGCTGGTGTGAAGTAAGGCGGGGCGACTGGGCAGTTTTAAATAACGCTCAGTTTATTGAGCACCTGAATTACAAATGTCTCCAAAGAACGCTTTTTTAAAAAATGACTTCTGCAATTTAGGTTGCATTGAGTCATTGTGTGGGATTTTCAGTTTCTTCTTTGAAGGGAGGTGGTATTTTCCTTAGGGATGGGAAAGGCACAGGGATGCGAAGCTGTGCAGAGAGGGAGCTCTGGCGGAGAGGACCAGTTATCTGCTGCATTTCTGCCGTCTGTTTCACCGGAATAATGTATGGGGGACTCCTATCTGGCTCATAAGATCTTCTTCCCAGCCCTCTTTACAAATGTAACAATAACCCAGCAGCTGTTATAATCCAGGGGCTGTGAACTTTTAGGGCCAGTCTACTCCACTGTTCTGTTTCTTTTTCCAAGCTATTGGAATCTAGTCTGAAGATCGACTCAGCTTTGCTATGAAGAGTGATAATGGCATAAGGGATTATGTTGCAAGACGATTAAATGCACCCACATCCATGAGGGGTATGTCCAAACTGGGCTGCTCACACTGGGACTCTTATTTGATACGTGTTACTTTTCTCATTGCTGTGATAAAATGCTCCACCAAAAAAATAAATAAATAATAACATAAAGGAAGAAGGCTTTATTTTGGCTAAAGGTTTGAGGTTATAATTCATCATTGCAGCAGGAATATGAGGTGACCGGTCACTGTGTCTGAAGTCAGAAACCAGAGACACGAATTCTGGCCTTCTCTTTTGCTCAGTTTAGCACTCTGGTCTATGGGATGCTCTTGTTCACATGTAGGGCTGGCCTTTCCTCCTCTTTTAAACAATCTAAAGTGTGGTAGTTGGAACAAGAATGATCCCTGTAGGCACATATATTTCTATGCTTAGGATGTGATCTTAGAGTATGTGTGGCCTTGTTGGAAGTGTGTTACTAGGGGGGTGGGGTGGGCTTTGTGGTTTCAAAAGTTCAATCCAGTCCTAGATTATTTTTCTTCCTGCTGTCTGCAGCTCTAGATATAGAACTCTCGACTGCTTCTCCAGCACGATGTCTGTTTATGTGTTACCATGCTCCCTGCGGTGATGACAATGGACCAAACCTCTGGAATTGTAAGCAAGTTCCAATTAAATGTTTTGTTTTATAAGAATTGCTGTGGTCATGGTGTCTCTTCACAGCAATAGAACACTGACTAAGACAGAAGTTGTTATCACAGGCCTGACCATACTGCTTGTTGGTAGGATATGGACTTCAGGACTTTGGATTAGGAAAACAGTTGAGTGCTTTAAATGGGACTTAATGCTCTCTCTTGTAGAAGCATAGAAGACAGTGCTGAGGGCAATTTGAACTCTTGGGACCCAGCTCAAGAAGTTTCAGAGGGGACAAATATGAGTAAGAGGCTTAGAGACCATTCTTGTGATATTTTTTGCAAAGAATGTGGCTGCTTTGCCTTTGTCCTAAAAACCCATCTGAGGCTAAATTAAAGAGGTGTGGATTAATGACTTTGGTGGAGGAGATTTCAAGAGAGCCTAGTATTGAGTGTGTCATGTGGTTGTTAGTGCCCAGTCCTATGAAGATCTATAATGAAAAAAAGAGCAAATTGAGCAAGAAAAATTAGAAAATGTATAGTTTGAGGAGAAAAGGAGCACCAGGAAGGGTAATGGAGCTAAGTCTTGTGCTCAAGGAGATAAAAAATGTAAAGAAAAGGCAGATGCTAAGACCCCACCCAGCTAAGCTTCCAACTTGTGAAAAGGAACTCTAAAAAAGCTTAAGCAGTGAAGGAAATTGTCAAAAACAGAAAAGCCGATGAAAATGTAATTGAAGGAGAGGCTAAGTTCCAGCTTTCATAAGCAGCAGAACTCAGCGTGCTTCTTGTATCGAGGATACTAGAAAGGGTTTGCAGAATCTCCCTGCATGGGTGTCCGTGCATGAAGGCCCAGCCAGGCTATTGCATGAAGCTGTGAAAGTGAAGCCTGAATTATGGTAGAGACTCCAAGATTCTGGAGATGTCAGAGTCATGGGATACCTGCTGTGAAAAGCAGTAGACCTGGTGTGGAGTCATCCCAAGAGAAAGAAGCATGCTTCAGTCAAGAAAACTGGAAGGTATTTGAGATCTGATGAGCACTTTGACAGTAGACATGGAGATGCAGAGTTTGGAGTTTGCCTTGCTGGTTTTTGGTCTTGCTTTGGTCCTGATTTCTTACCATAGTCCCTTTTCCCCTTTTGGAAGGGAAATGTCTCTCCTGTGCCATTGTATGCTGGAAGGATGTCATCTACTTTTTGATTTTGATTTTATTGGGGTTACAGTTAAGAGATTGCCTTGAGTCTCAAAAGAGACTTTGAACTTTGGACTTTTAGTGTTGAGACTGTTAAAGACTATGGAGCTTTTTGAAGTTGGACTGAATGTATTCTTGCATTAGATATGACTATAAGCCTATGGGAGGCAGCGGTTGGAATGTGGGGGTTTGAATAAGAATGGCTCTTCATAGGCTCATATTTTTGACCTTGTTGGAGTAGGCATAGCCTTCTTGGAAGTAGTGTGTCACCAAGGTTGGTGGGCTTGGTGGTTTCAAAAGCTTAAAATCAGAAAGTTTAAAAGTCCCAGAATCTTTCTCTTCCTGATGCCTGAGGATCCAGATGAAGAACTCTCAGCTATTTTTACAATACCATGACTGCTCATGAGCTACCACACTCCCTGCCATGATGACAATGGACTAAACCTTTGAAACTGTAAACCAGCCCCAACTAAGTGCTTTCCTTTATAAGAGTGGCAGTGGTCATGGGGTCCCTTCGCAGCAATGGAGCGTTGACCAAGACATAAAGGCGCGTCACAGAAACTTGCAACTGTGTATGTTAAATAAAGTCAAGCTGACAATGAAGATTTGTGCTAGTTAATTGTCTTTTGGCCTTAACAAACACCCTAACAGGAGCATCTTGAGAGAGGAAGGGTTTATTTTGGCTCACACTTCGAGGAATCATGGCTGAGATCATGGGTAAAGTGCTTGCTGCACAAACCCGAAGATGTGAATCTCGATCCCCAGCATCCACATATGTACTAGGCATGGTGATGCGAGTCTGTAGTTCGGAGTAGGGGAGAGGGGAAAGGCGGGTCCCAGAGAGCTCCTTGGCCAGCTAACCTGTCTAGAATGGTAAGATCCGGGTTCAATGGAGACCCTGTCTCAGAAAATAAAGTTGAGAGCAGTAGTGGAAGACCAATGTTGACTTGTATCTGACCTCCAGGTGCACGTGTTCAGGCAGACATACCCATACCCACTTGCCTGCACACATACACTATACACACATATGATTAAACCTTTTAATAGCCAATATAAAATTTTGTAACACGACATGATTTTAACTTATGAATTCGGAGAATGTTATTTTATAAATTAACTGTGCTTTCAGTAAGCATTTTATATGCTTATCATCTCTTTAAAACATTTGCTTTAGAAGCTGAGCTATCTTTTAATACTGTATTAAAAATGTTTTAATGTTTTATAAATAATATTTAATACAGTGAAAATATCATTTTAATAAGTTTGGAAAGATTGGAATACCTAAGTTTATAAGACTTATATAGATTTATATAAAATTTATCAGCTCCTTTAATACATAGTTAAAGCAACACTGTATGTCTGACAAATTAACCTTTTAGATTTTTGTTGCAAATCATTTTATATCTTACAAATCCTGTAGCAAGGTTTTTTTTTCCTCAGCCTCAGTTTCCAGAATTAACATTTGGAAGTGTCAGAGCCAAACCATCCCACCAGTTGCCATTCCTAAACGCCAGCCCTAAACCATTCTACCAGGGCGCTCAAAATTAGCATTTCTGTATATTTACATTCTAATTAGGCATGAGTGAGATAGAGTTCTTGCATAAGCAATTTTTCTTCAGACCCAAATTTATAGTCAATGCTTGAATTTTAGTTAACTATCATTTCAAAGGAAGAGAGAAAAAAACAGAGGCAATATCTCATATATATTCATGTAGTCTGAAAGCCATCACCCGACACTCACAGTTATTATCACACACACACACACACACACACACACACACACACGTTCTGTATGCCAATGAAATGGCAAGAGGTTTGCTATTCAGTAATAAACCCAAGGGGCATATTAACTTTTGCCTAATGCTCTCTAAATACAAAATGATACAAAAACAATTACATTAATTCAGAATATACTTAGATAAGTTAGAGTAAATTTATAAAAGACTAGTCAGCTAGAATTTCTCTAGAGGACAGCAAAATGTCACATGCAGCATTTTTCTTAGCTAAGCAATTTACAATAGAAACGTTAATGCCTTTCCCTATCCATATCTCAAATGGTCACCAGAATCCCATGGCTTAGAAGAGCCCTGTATGACCAACTTACTTCAGGCTTCCTTGTCATATAGCACGTAACAAAATGGTTCAACAAAATGCTAAACTTGGTCAAAAGATCTTCCACGCCAACAAGGCTAGTCATATAAATGTGTAATGGTGTAAATGTTTCAATGGAACCCAAACAGCTCAAAAGAGTCTCCAAACAAACAGGGGGGAACCCTGAAGTGCACCATCTGGTAAAAAACTTGCCAGAACGCATACTTCAGGGCCTGAAGAATACAGAAACTGGCTTCTCTATTCAACAAATAGAGATTGGAATGTACCACTGCACATCCTGGGAGGTTTCCCAACACCTCCACCTTGCTGTACAGGAGGAAAAAGCACCTCTTTGGCATCTTAATGATCTGTTGCTCACAGAATTTCTAAACTAAAAGGGGCAGGGTTGCAATTCACGTGGGAGGTCACAGACAGAAATTCATAATTAGATCTGGGGGAGATGATTGAAGAAAAGAGTCACATGTTATCAAATAAGCATTTGCATTGACCTAATGCTTGGAGAGCAATGTTCTGGAAAAAAATGAGAAGATATCCACCAGCCATCTTACAGTACCATAACTGGATTGTTGACCAGACCAAAGTGAGGTCCAAGTGCTGCCAACTAGAGACAGCATTGACCACTTTACACAAAGGGCCCATACTGTTACATGACAACAACCAGTGACTCATCTCATGAAAGCAGATCATCCATGGGCCCCAAACTGTTGACACAAAATATAGTTCTTGCCTCAAGGGGAATAAAGGATAATCTATCTTGAGACAAATATGAGGATTGAGACCCAGAAACATGAACTTCGATTGACCGCCCAAACCATATTCTTATATAGAAGCGGTATGTGAACTTTTATAGGCCCAGGACAAAAGGAAGTCATAAATCTAGGCATTTAAAATGCATTCACAAGAGCACCAGGTAGGTGGATGGCAGCGGAGTAAGGAAACCCCTGATGCAGGTGCCAGATGTTTCCGGATGGCATTCTAAGCTCTTGGGCTGGTGAACGCTACCGGCTTGCTAACATATTCCAAAGGTTTACAGATGGAAAGAATGGTAGGCCAGACAAACATGCCAAAGGTTTTTCCTGATAGTGGGAAGGATGGTCTGTCAGACACAAGGAAGGCCAATAAATGGCTATGAAGGTGATTAAGAGAGAACAAAATAGCTTGGCTCTGGATCTGCAGTATTCCAGCTCTTCATAATCATCAACTTTAATTAATCAACTAACCTTGTGGAATATTTATTATAGGTGTGGTTTATTCTGGAAACTTCAGCTCACAATTGGGTTCTTTGTTAGAACAGCTTGGCCCTCACCTTAAAAGACAGTTCGTGTCTCTCATACTAGAACTTTGATTATGTCCTACTGAAGAAGGTATGAGAGGAAATTCAAGTTCAGCTATGTAACAAAGGATTAGCCTCGTACATGGCTTTGAAACTTCTTTGTTTTCTTCAATTTGTTAAACAAAATCTCACTATGTAGCCCTGGCTAGCCTGGAACTTACTACGTAGACCAGGCTGGTTTTGAGTTTGAAGAAATCCACCTGCTTCTGCCTTCCAATTGCTGAGGTTACATGTATGTGCCACCATCCCTGGCTTCCATTGTCCATTTAACCCGATCCCCATGGGATTCTTTCCACAGACATTACATGCTTCGTCCCACCTAGTATAAGGCTGGTCTTCTAACTCAATTCAGTGCCTCAGAGCTCAGAAAATATGAGCTGCTTAGCCGTGTCTCTAGCCCCAAGAGTTTGCTGGATATGTTTAAATATGAATGGAGTGATCCAGTTGGGAGAGTACGAAGGCTATTCTTGGTGGTCAGCTTGACTACGTGTGGGATGCGCTACAATCCAGAAATGGAGGACACACCTGTGAGAGGATTTTTCTTGGTTCAAAGTGGGTGAATCCACTTCTGGTCCAGACCAGAAGTCTTTGAGGCTGGAAGACACATGCCTTTGATCCAGATCTCGAGGCAGGAAGACATGCCTTCAATCTGGGCCATACCTTCTGCTGGGAGTCTATATAAGGACACGGAAGAAGAAAGCTTTTGTTCTCTGCCTGCTTGCCCTCCCCTTGTCAACACATCCGTTCCTTCACTGGCATGGGAGTCTACTTCTTTAGGACTCCAGCATATACTGAAGACCAGCTGAGACAGCCAGCTCTGGGGGCTCAGCTACCTAGGTTCCTGGACTTTCTGTTCACAGCCAGTCCTTGTTGAATCAGGTGGACTGCAGCCTGTAAGTCGTTCCAATAAATCCCCTTTACACAGACATGTGCAGGCATATGCATCTGTGTGTTTGCATGCATGCACATGCATGTACACACACACACACGCAACACATTCTATAAGTTATTATTCTAGAGAAGTTTTATTCTAGAGAAGCCTAACTAATACAGAGAGAAAAACTGAATTCATGATACAGTAAGTTCTTAAAGGACTCCTCTCCACTGCCCGGTAAGCCTCTTGGATGACCTAAAAAGTGTTGTGATAGAAATATGTCTGAGTGTAGGTAACACAGTGCCTTTGATAAAAGGAAATGTACAGGGTTATAACTGATTCTTTAGCTTTTATCAAAAGTAGAAATTAAAGTCATTTATTGAGAGTAAGTTTGGTGGTTTGAATAGGTATGGCCCCCATAGACTTGTGTTTGAATGTTTGGCCCATAGGGAGTGGCACTATTAGGAGGTGTGGCCTTCTTGAAGAAGTATGTCACAGTGGGCGTGGGCTTTGAGGTCTTATAGGCTGAAGGTGCACCCAGTGTGGTAGTTTCCTTCTGCTGCCTGTGAATCAAGGTGTAGAACTCTCGGCTCCTTCTTTGGGACCAGCTCTGCCTGCACTGCATGACACCATGCTTCTCCCTGTGGCAACAACGGACTAAACTTCAGAAACTGTAAGCCAGTCCCAATTAAATGTTTCCTTTATAAGGGTTGCCATGGTCTTGGTATCCATTCACAGCAATAGAAGCCCAAGCTAAGACAGTAAGCAAAGAAACCCTGTCTCTCTCTCTCCCTATCTGCCTCTGTCTGTCTGTCTATCCCCCCTGCTCCCTGTCTTTCTTTCTCGCCCTCACCCTGACTTGAGAAGAGTGAGAGGAACCACCAACTGGAGATGACAGGAGCTATGACTTGAGATAGAGCCTCCAAAAACCTGCCTTGTGGTTTCAGGAATGGACGTTTTCAAAACCAAAAACAGAGCACGGGTGTGCGGCGGCAGGACTGATGAAGGAGCGTGGGGAAAGCCCCTTCTCAGCACTTGACAGGAGCAGCTACCAGACACCACTTTCCAGTAGCTCTTGCTATAACCTTCATTTTGGTGGCCTGAGACCCTCTGCACTGGACTGAGAGCGAGGGTCATGGGACTGTGAGCCGGAACTGGACAAGCAGAGAGCTGCTAGACTGTGGGACTGTGAATCCAAAGTGCAGCATTCGGCAAGTGGACACTGGTCAGGACCACAGGCTGTCGGGGAACATAGATTCGGGACCTTGTAAAAATAAGAGCGAGGCAAACCCAAGTCAAGAGAAAGAAAGAATAATTGATATCAAGGCAGGAATTAACGAAGCATAACAAACAAGAGCAATAATGCAAAGAATAAAGAAAAAGACAAGGGTGTCCATTTTCTTCACTGCTATTCAAAATAATGACTATACTCACAGGCAGAACAATACAAGAAGAGAAGAAATAAAGGAACAGAAAAAGGAAAAGGAGAAGCCAAACATCACTACTATAGAATATTTAATTCTGTTCATAGGAGTCCCTAGGGATTCCACCAGGGAGCATACATCTGGTAAATACTTCAGTTAATCTACAGTGGCAGAATTAACATACTGACATCATTAGCCTTCTTCTACATTAATAACAAACATGCCAATAATGAAATATGTTAAGCAATCCCATTTCTTAACAAAAAGAAATATCTCAAATAAACCTAACCAAGGAAGTGACAGACCTATACAGTGAAAAGTTTAAGACACTGAAGAAAGAAATATAGGAAAACACTAAAAAATATAAAGATCTCCCATGTTCATGGATAGGAAGAATTAAAATTGTGAATAACATTATCAAAAGCTATATATAGACACAGTGTAAGTTTCATCAAAACTCCAATCCCATTTTTGCACAGGGGGGAAAGACTTAAGATTCATAAGGAAGCACAGAAGACCCCTGATAGCCAAAACAATCCTGACTAAAATGAATAATGCTGGAGATACCCCCATATCTGATGTGGTAGTTTGAATGTAGCTGGCCCCCATAAGCTCATAGGGAGTGTCACTGTTAGGAAGTGTGGCTTTGTTGAAGTAGGTGTGGCCTTGTTGGAGGAACAGTGCTACTGCGGAGATAGGCTTTGAGGTCTCCTATGCTCAAGCTATGCCCAGTGACACAGTTTACCTCCTTTTGCCCCCAGATCAAGATACAGAACTCTCAGTTACTCCTCAAGTGCCATGTCTACCTGCATATGTGGTGGGATTTTGATCCAATGACTTTTGGGGCAGCAAGCCCTAGGGCATAGTCTTCTCTGCCTACAGCACAGTTTAAAAGTTGGGGGAGACGGTCATGTGCTGTCTTCTGCTCTTGTGCTCTCTTGGGTGCCTGGAGTAGAACAGACGACAGAGAGACAGCTTGTGGTTACTGCTATTTTCCACTGGGAAGAATGACTCGATGAAGGTCCTGTCTATGAAAGTCCTTTCATGAAGATAAGGATTTTCTTCATAGGGCTTCAGTGACTCATGAAACATAATCAATAACTGGAAAATAGGGCCTAGTAAAATTAGAAATCTTTTACATAGCAAAGGGAATGGTCAATTCAGTAAAGATACAGACTATAGAATGGGATAAAATCCTTGCTAGCTGTATATCTGACAGAGATTTGGTATTTATAATATACAAAATATGTAGCAAGTTTTTCTCTGTCCTGCCTGTTCACAAATCATGGCACCAAGACTTATTATGAATTACAAAATCTCGGTCAACAGCTTAGGCTTGTCTTTTAGCTAGCTCTTATAACTTAAATTAACCCATTTCTATTAATCTCTGTGCTACTGTGAGGCTCATTTACCTGCCTATCCTGCCTTCCTGCTTCCTTCATGCCTTCTCACATCTCTGCCTCCCTTCTTCCTAGCATCCTCTCTGCCCTGAAAATACTGCATAGCTATTGGCCAGTCAGCTTTTTATTAAGCCAATCTGAGTGACAAATCTTTACAGTGTAAAGGCGTATGAAAAATGTTCAACCTCAGTAGCCATTACAGGAAAAAAAATGGAAATTAAAACTACACTGAGATTTCATCTTATCCCAATCGCCACGGCAGTCATTAAGAAAACAAATGACCATAAGTGCTGTGGAGGTTGTGGACAAAGGGGAACATTTATATACTGCTGGTGGGAACATAATCTAGCCCATCCATCTGTGCTCGTTAAAACACTTTTATATCTCAACTTATAGACCATCACTAACATGACGCCTTAACTGATTGGTGGTGCTGCCGTCACTGCTCCCTGAACTCTTGGTTTGAATTCTTAAGTACTTTTGATGGTTGTTCCCAAATGTGTATGCAACATATACTCAGCTGTCTGTCATTTGATGAATATACATTATATATAATATATATTATACAGGGAGACACAGATACCCACTGAACCATACCTATGGCGTATGCAGCGACTAACCATTATTTAATCAATAACTGATTGATTTAATCAATAACTGATTTGTAGATATATCTTTAGTCCCATTAAATGCTTAAGTGCTACTGTGGCTTGACTGTCCCCCTGAAGTCAGGTGACTTTAACTGTCATGGCTATAGGACTAGGAGGTGAGGCTTTGAAGAGATGACTGGATAGAGAGTCTTCATGAATGGATTAACACCTCATCACAGACAGGACTGTCACTCAAGAGTGGCTTCCTGACAAAGACAATGGGTTTGACTTCATTTTCTTCCCTTGTGAAATATATACTCTTGCTACTGCCCTATTAGGGTCAAGTATGAAGACCCCATGTGCCAGTGCCGAGCGTCCTGGCTGCCAGCCAGCCTCCAGGACTGTCTTAGGATTTCTATTGCTGAGACAAAACACCATGACTGAAAAGCAAGTTGGGGAGGAAAGGGTTTATTTGGTTTTCACTACTACATCACATTACCATCACAGGAAGGCAAGACAGGATCAGACAGGTCAGGAACCTGGAGGCAGCAACTGATAAAGAGGCTATGGAGCAACAGTGCTCACTGGCTTGCTCCTCTGGCTTGTTAGCCTGCTTTCTTAACATGATATGGATATGAATAATTTGCATTGGTATAAATCTTGATTTATTGATACAAGTTTAAGGTCAATTTTGTTATATATATGTATTTCTGATCTTGATGAAGGTATTGTCATTGTGTAGTTCATTTAAAAATATAATGTATAATTAAAAAATATAGGTTGTTAATGGATAATCATCGATAATAGTCAAACTTGTAGTCATGTTAGTTAGATTTTCTAGATATATAGAGATATATTTCTCTTCATATCTCTCAAAGACTACAGAATATGGCATTTTAAATGTTATAATAACTTAGGGCTTTTCATGACAATGAGTCACGTCTGCTTCTGGCAGCACCAATCTACTTCAAGAGGAAGATGGGCATTGAAGAGGCTCCTTAGCCATTTGGGCAAGAAAGTGCTCTTGCCTGGACTGTTGCATAAACTGGACACAAAGAACCTGCAGAGAGAGGACTGCTAAACTTGCCTAAAGGTGAGATGATCCTTCGGGGTTCCTGGTTCATAAAAGAGTTTGCGAGACATTCTACAGGATACACAAAAAGGTAACTAAACTGCCTTTAAAATTTCCTGCTTTATAAAAAAGTCCGCTGGATACTATGGGCCTGTAGGCTAAAGATGGATGCCCCAATGGTACAAAATAACTTTGGGTGACTGTCCAGGAAGCGAGATGTCTCTGTCACTTCTAGAGTTTTAAAAGTTGCTTACTTCTTGTTTACTTAGGTAATATTATATCCTTCTGGAGTCTTTGATGGAGTTAAAGAATAGATATATAGTTATAGTTGTTTTCCTTTGTTATGATAAAAGATAAAATAAATATAAATATTGTAACTATAATTCTTGCTTGATAACTGTTTTGTTATATGTAATTTTACTATGTTAAAATGAAAGCCTTTTTTGTTTAAACAGAAAAGGGGAAATGGTGTAGGAGGTCCTTTGTAGTAAGAGGCGCACGGGCCTGGTTAGCTTATACCCGAAATAATTACACAGAAACTGTATTAATTAAATGACTGCCTGGCCCATAAGTTCTAGCCTCTTCTTGGCTAACTCTCACATATTTGTTTAACCCATTTCTAATAATCTGTGTATCACCACGAGTATGTGGCTTACTGGCATGAGTCTAACCACTGTCCATTTTGGGCCAGAGAAACATGGCGTCTGCCACACTGCCTTCTCTCTCCCAGCCTTCCATTCTGTCTACTCCACCTACCTAAGGGCTGCCCTATCAAAAGGCCAAGGCAGTCTCTTTATTTAACCAATGAAAGCAATCCACAAATACAGAAGACCCTCCTACATCAGTCCTTCTTTCTATGTGTTGCTTTCATTGGTTGAATAAAGAAACTGCCTTGGCCTTTTGATAGGGCAGAACTTAGATAGGCGGGGGAAAACAGAACGGAATGCTGGGAAGAAGGTAGTGTGGCAGCCGCCATGTTTCTCCTGCCTGAGTTAGATACTGATTAGACTCATGCCAATAAGCCACAGTCAAGTGGCGATAGACATTAATGGAGAGGGGTTAAAATAATATGCAAGAGTTAGCCAATAAGGGGCTGGAGATAATGGGCCAGGCAGTATTGCAATGGATACAGTTTCTGTGTAATTATTTTGGGAGTTAATTATTCCTAGCCAGGCAGGACGGAACAAGGGGCCCTGGAGCTGGGTGGCTGGGTTGCTGGGAGCCGGGCGCCAGGAACACGCCCCACCTGCTCTCCTCTTACTACACTTATAGAATCCAGGACCATCTGCCCAGAGGTGGCCTCACCACAGTAGGCTGGGCCCTCCCACATCAATCACTAATTAAGAAAATGCCCCACAGGCTTGCCTACAGCCCGATATTATCGAGATGTTTTCTCAGCTGAGGCTCCGGGGTTCTAGCTTGTGTCAAGTTGATGTAAAGCCAGTCAGCACAAGGACCACAAACCAAATAAATGCGTGCTTGTGGAAGGGAGGCAGTGACTGGGAGGAAAAGTTGCCATTCTGCTGTGACCGAACAGTGGACAGAGCGATGTAGAGGAGCATAGCCAATCAAAACGAACTCTGACCTGTTCCATGGAGGCGCTCTTGCGTGAACAGCCTTAAAATTGTGTGGCAGGGATCTGCAGGATTTGAAATAGAATGTGTCCCATCGGCTTCTGTGGGTGGTTCTTTGCCACAGCTGCTGTGTAGGAATCAAACTTACCTTTCTTTCCTCTGACCTAAGCGGGGTGAATTCTTTCTCAAACCTGAAATTATAACCCCCCTATCTTGTATGGGTTGCAGTCCGTGGGTGCTAGGACAGTGGCGGAAATGGACTAAATCAGCCTTAGAGGCCACAGCCCTGGTTTGGTCTCAGCATGCAGAGTCCCCGGCAAATGGGATGTGTTCCGGGGATCACTGATCTCCAGAGGTATACCAGTAGTTCTTCCTCTTTTAAAGCTTCATCAGGTGCCATGGAGTCCTGCTCTTTTCACCACCTAGCCACTGAGGCCTGGCTATCACAAGCAGTGATGACAATCATGTGTGGATAGGATGGATTTGCAGGTTAGTCAAAGCCTACGAGGTCGGCTGTCAAGCCTCTTGTGTTTCTGTGAACTCTTTTGTAGTTAGGGAAGCACATTTGAAAGTGATAAAGAAGAGTCTTTACATGTGAGAAAGGGTGATACACGTGGGAGTCCATAGAATTCCTTCTGGTTTCATTGCTGTGTGTTGGAGGAGGCCGCTTGTTCTTCCTGGCCTCCTGGCTAGCTGTGCCCTGGATTTCTTCCCCCTACTTGGTACGGTTGCATAGTAGTTAATCCTTTGCCAAATCAGCTAGTTGAGAAGTGCCTAGGTTAGTGATGCACAACCCTGGGTGTGTCTGGAATGGCATTTCCAGAGATAATTAGATCATAAGGGTTCTCTGCACTAATTAGCGAATTAATCCTTTGATGTATTCATCACATGATGGCAGTATTGGATGGTAAAAGGTAGGGAGGAAGTCAGCCTGTTGTGAGGAAGGAGTTTGCTAGGATTGCATCTCTGTCCCTTTCCTGTGCTCTGTCTACAGACTTTCCTGTTAGGGTGGACTGGCCCTTTAAGCCTGTGAGCCAAAATTTGGTTTTCTATATGAGTAGTTGTCTCAGGTGTCCTGGTGGCAGAAACACAAAGGAAACTAATATAACTGGGAAGGGACACAATGGCCTTGCAGCATGTAGGCCTGAAAACGGCTTAGTCTGCTTTGTGGAGGAAGCTTAAAGCCGGCACCAGCATCAGGCCTGAAAACGGAGAGTGTGGGCTCGCAACGCAGTTCCATTTCAATCCTGACTAGTCACAAAACAACCGGGTTAGACTCTCAGCGCCCTAGCTGCCACCATTTCTATGGCAACAGAAACTGATCAGGCTGTGGGAAGCTATTTCTGAGTCATTGCGTTTCAGGGCATACCTATCTAATTAGAGGCAGTTGTCCCACACTTGTCCTCCCATCCCCCCAACTCCGCTCTTCCTTGCAGCTCCTTTAAATGTCAGGCATTTGTGCTAAAAATAGCTGCTTCCATTTTCCCATGGCTCCACCCGGGGCCAGTCTGGCCGTTTTCCTTATTTCTGAGGAGGGAATTCGCAGTTGGGTTTTGTGAACGAGTCTTTGTATTATTTCTTCTCCCCTCTGAGGATAGATGACTCCCACCCCATTTCCCTTGCAGGACTGCTGTGTAGTTAGTTAGCATGCAAGGTTCCCAAGTCCCGAGCAGAGCAAATGCCAACAATTGCATCCAGCCGCGGGGACAGGAAATCGGAGGGAGTGGGTACCAGAGCAAACACTTCAAGTGGAAAATGTCATGGTTCAGGGAAGGAATCGCAAAAATCCTTTAAAAAGACGTTGCTGGAGAGAGCAACGTGCAGCATCAGACGAAAGGGATGCAGAAAAAGATGAGGCAGGCAAGCATAGAATAGTTCAGCAACCCGGGATGCCTTTTGGTTTGGGCTTCATATATATTTCATCCTTCCGACTGCACGTGGCAGACTAGACTCACGCTAGAATTAACCCCGAAGGCACACACTCTTCCCTTAACAATGCACCTAGCAACCGAGGACTTCCACTGCAACAAGTTGCACACACCCTACTCTGAACAGTGCAATAAGCTTCTCCTCCCCAAATAACCAGCAGGCATTGGCATTTTTCACTCAGTTGTACTCTAATTACATCTGGGTTCAAGGAATGGGGGGTGGGGTGGGGTGGAATTACCCATTCAGTCTGAACTAGTTGGGGATGCAGGTGCTGACAGGGCCTCGAAGATCAAGAAAGGGATGCCTGCTGGGTCAGCCTGTCGAGCCTTTAGCAAATAAAAGGCTGCAGGAAGGACGCAGGGTCTAGGTGCCCAACCATTTCCACATGCCCCTCACCCACCGCCTACAAAGGGTCGCAGCCATCTTTTTTCTCTGGGTCTGTTGAAGGTCGGGCTCCTGTCTCTTTTCTGCCTCCTGTCGCTTTTGAGCTGCCTCAGAAATCTAACAGACTCAATAAGGCAAACTGTCCTCGGAGGAAATTTTAAAGAAAACCCTCTATTCGTCCTTGTTAGATTATTTAAGGCAGCTGCGGAGAGACGGAAGGTGGAAAGAGAGGCTCGGTCTCACTTTGCGTGGGATCAAGTTTACTCACAGCAAGGGAGCGTTTTGTCACCTGGGTGTGCAGATGGCTAAGAAGCCCAACAGAAGAAGATGGGTGGGTTGAAGCCCCTTATAGGGGTGGAAATGACTTTAGCAGTCCGCAAGGGAAGCTGGGAAGTGTAGTCTTTCAGGAGAAAACTGCCATTCCCTACTCTGAGGATATAAAAAAAAATGCAGAGCAGGGGTTTTACAGTTGTTTTCTGCTGAGGAGAGTCGTCGTTGGAAGGGGTAGTTATAGGTGCACTGAAGAAGAAGGGCTCCTCGGGTTAGGTGTGGCGGGGAGAGTTTTACTCGATCCGCTGAGCTCAAGCGGGAGATTGTTGTCCTGCTGAACTGAAGAGACTTGGGAAACAATTGTAAGAGTGCTGAAGGCAGATGGTTTGGGCACAGAGTCAAACTGAGAGCTATTTCAATCAGGAGGGAAAACTGAGAGATTAGGGAGGAACGGAGATTGGAGAGACAGAGGGGGCCAGTGAGAGAAAATGATCATAGATTTGATTTAGGTCCCTTTGTTGGGACTAATTGTACCAAAATGAGCTAGCCGAAGTATCGGGGAGCATCAGGGGAAAGAATAAGAGGAAAATAGAGGACTAATGTAAAGAATTTTATCCGATCTCGGGTGGAAGGGATGAAGGTCCCCTTTAGCCAGAGTTTCTCAACAGCAGCAAAAAGGTCTTTTCACAATTAACAGGGACAAATTGAACCCTGTTGTAGGATGAGAGCTATGGGGAGGGTTTTGGTGGGACATTTTGTTGGGGTAAAGGGTGAAGTTCAGTAAGTGAAACATTTGGGTATGAGGATGAGGAAAGAGTGACCCGGGGAAGCCAAAGTCGGAGGGAACCAGAAGGAATTTGTGACTGGTCCCCAATTCAAACAAATTGGCATTTGTGTGAAGCACGATTAATAAAAACTCAGAAACAGAAACCGGGCTTCAACCTAAAGGCCAGAAAAGCAAAGCAGTCAGTCACTGGTTCTTACCTTGACCTCAGTCCGAAAATGACGATCCTGCCTCCAGGAATCTCAGAATGAGACTGAGAGCTGTTTCCTCCCGTTTCATGATCCTCTCTAGTTCTGGGATTAAGGCGCCACTACCGCCTGGTTTCTATGGCAAGCTACTGTGCTACTGGGATTAAAGGTGTGTGTCAATGCTGCCTGTTCTATAAGGCTGACCAGTGTGGCTGTTTTACTTTTCTGATCCTCAGTCAAGCTTTATATATTAAAATACAAATGAAATGCCACTGCCTTTCCCCTTTTTTGTCTAAAATAAAAAAGAAGGCTATAACTAATGTAAGAAAAATTATATATAATAATTACAATAACTATATACAATATATTCAGGCAATAATTACATCAACAATGTCTAGTCCATTTGCATTTAACAAATTTAGAGAGAATACTCCATATCCATCCTATCTTGGTGAGTTCAAAGTCTTGTACCTAATTTATTTTCTATCATAACTTGCTTTCTGTGTCAGGTAAACAAGGATAATTATAACTATCTAGTTTTCAACCCTTCAGAGACCCAAGAAGGAAATAATATTAACCGAATAAGCAGGAAGTGCAAACAAATAACTTCCAAAAACTATGAGTGATGACAGAAACAGCTGGCTGCCTGGACAGTCACCCAACGTTCCTCTGCAACATTGGGGCATCCATCTTTGGCCTATGGGCCTAGCATATCTGACAGACTTTTCTGTAAAGCAGGATATTCTGAAGGGCTGTCCCTCCTTGTCTTGACAATATTTGTGTCCTGCTTGTCTAGTTAGGACAGCACACTGTCAGCCGTTGAGGCAAGGACATTTTCTTGCCCGGTGGCTTACTTTTGCCACGAAGAAAGTAAACTCCATGTGGAGTTTCATTGATGCCCATTGTCTTCTCTGAAGTAGATTGGTGGTACCAGGAGCAGACATGTCTCATGGTCATAAAAAAGAACATTATTAAATTAAAGTATCTTAAATGCCATATTCTATAGATCTCTGAAGTGATTGAAGGTGATATGTCTATCTAAAATATATCTTTGTTTGACCTTGGAAACAATATGACTGCAAGTTCTATTATAATAGGTGACTAATTACTAGCTTGCATTTCCTTATTACCCTAAACAGTTGGTAATACCAATTTTCAAGGACTAGAAATTTGCAGTACATTGCTAAATGAGTTGCTTATGTAAATACCTTGAACAAGATTAGAAATGTATTTTTTTAACAAAATTAATCTCAAATTTGTATTGATATACCAAATATGTAAAAATATACAAAAATCCAATACAAGGTAAAACATTTAAAACTAGTAGTTGCTTTTTAAAAGGAGATTCAATAATCTACTTTTTATCTTATCATATCCTTTCTTATCTTATCTAGGTCTTTTTATCTTATCTTTCTCTTCCCTTTTCCCTTTTCTCTTTTCTCTTCTTTTCTTTTCAGAGTAGATTCAATAACCTACCCTCTTTTCCTATCATATGTACAGCTCTCCTTTTTCTCTTTTCAAAACAAGAACCTTGAACCTAATTTCTTTTGTTTAGCTTTTTTCCTGACCATTATCCAGAACAACTTGTAATCAGCACACACAAACATCCATAATCCAGTTCTTGGGAATGTGAGCATAGTTTTTTAGGCTACTTCCTGATGATTGGGGGTGCCGATAATCTTATGGGACCCCAAAGAAAATTTAGGATTATGGATAAATCCTGACTGGAGTATTCTGTAAGGCTGGGCAGCGTGGCTGTTTTACTTTTCTGACCCCCAGGAAAGTTTTATTTATTGAAATACAAATGAAATGCCGCTACATTTGAGTGTGTGTGTGTGTGTGTGTGTGTGTGTGTGTGTGTGTGTGTGTCTATAAGCAGCATAATTTATATTAGAGGTCTAATCTAGTACTTTTTGGACTGCAGCAGTCAAAGAATCTGGCTGGTCCTGAAAGATGTGAAGCTGATCTGGATTGGTGAGACAGAGAGGGTAATTGATGTAAAGAAGGCTTCGGTCCTGCTGTTTTAGTTTTAAGTACCCCAAACAATATTCAGAGTGGTAAAAAAGAGAGATGAGTTGAATGGTCCATGGCCTATTAGTGCCCCTTTAGAGGTCACTTGAACTGTTTTCAGGAGTTTGAGAGCATTAACCTCTCTTTATGGCTCTGCTTCATGGCTAACAAAATGGGTACTAGGGATACCACAGTTGGAGAGAGGCTTGACTTCTGATGGCTAAGGGTTTCCACCCAAGTTGGGGGCTGGAGTTCTGGTGGCTTGTGTGGCCTTTGACCTAGCTGGGGGTCCTCCTCTAGAGTTGATAGCTGGGATATGGTGATGGGGGGGAGTGGGACATTTGGGAGTAGTAGGCTGGGTTGGTACTGAGTGAAGAGAGTCTGTGGGCAGGTAGCCTGTCTAGAATTCTGGTGGTCATCTTGGCCTCTGGTTGAGCATGTGTTCGTCTGGGGTTGGGATACCACAACAATGGGAGAGAGGTATTGGGGAGAAGGGTGGGTGGACACTGAGAGATTGGAGGCAGTCAGTGGGCAGGCAGCCATCCAGGAGTTCTGGTGATCAGTATGGCCTCTGTAGAGCATTGAGTTTCCGCCAGAATTGTGAGGTGGAATATGGTGGTAAGGAAAGGAAGGGCAGTTAGGTGATAGGCTGGACAGGCACTGAAGGAGTGCGGGTGGTCAATACGTGGGAGGGAGCTTACCTGAGTTTCTGGTGGCCAGCATGGCCTCTGGGGAAGGAGGAGGCTTCCACCAGAATTGTGGCAAGAAATGATTTTCAGTTTCCAGTTTACAAAGTATACTCGCAGAAAACAGTGACTGAATTATCAAGAGTAAATGATTCATTTTACAAAGTTTTCTAAAATTAACCCTATTAACAGAACATTTAAAAAATTCTCTACCAAATTTTCATTCCATAACTCAACGAACAGATGGAAGATGAAAACAGTCAGCAGGGAAAGTAAATGAGAACCATCTTGGAGGCCTGATGTTGCCTCCTTAGTCTAGAAAAGGAGAAGAAAGACAGAGGGCTCCATAGGACTAAGAAGTTTTTATTTAATTTTACATTTTTAAAATTGATTTTATTGAACTATACATTTTTCTCTGCTCCTCTCCCTGTCTCTCCCTTCCCAGTTAAATGCTTTCTTTTAGAAGAATTGCCTTGGTCAAGGTATCTCTTTACAGCAATAGAACATCAACTAAGACAGAAGTTGGTACCAGTGTGCAGTGGTTTGAATAAGAATGGACCACATAGGCTCATGTATTTGAATGCTTAGTCATTAGTGAGTGGCATTAATTGAGAAGGACTGAAGGGTGGCCTTGTTGGAAGATGTGTTACTGGGGAGGATTTTGAGGTTTCAAAAGCCCAAGCCAGGCTCAGTGTCTCTTTCTCTTCCTCTGCCTATAGATTTGAATGTAGCACCCTGTCTGCCTATGTACAGTTGTGCTCCTGGCCATGAGGATAATGGACTAAATCTCTAAAACTGTAAGCAAGCCCCAATTAAATGCTTTTTAAAAAAATAAGAATTGGCATGGTCATAGTACCCTTCTCAGTAGTAGAACACTAAGACCCAGGGACTGGGTATTCCTGTGGCAGGACTGGCATGCTGTTGTTTGGAGGCATATAGAAGACTTTGTGACTTGCAACTAGAAAAGCAGTTGATGTTTTTAGTGGGGCTTAATGGGCCACCCTCATAGGAACATAGGAGACAATAGTGCAACGGGATACCTGCCAAAGAGAACCCCCTGACAGGGCACAGACCTAGCTCAAGAGAGAAAAGGATGTTGTAGTCAACAAAACTGGAGGGAGCTGGAGATCTAGAGAATTCCTCGATATCAGACTTGGAGAAATCAAACTCAGAGTTTGCCTTCCTGAATTTTGGTCTTGCTCTGGCCCAGTGTTTCCATCTTATGCCCGGCCCCCTTTTAGAAAGGCAATGTGTATTCTATGCCATTGTATGTTGGAAATATGTGATTTGTCTTTTGCTTTTAAATAGGGTCACAACTAAGAGATTGTCTTGAGTCTCAGAAGAGACTTTAGCCTTTTCAATTGTCTTGAAGTTGTGAAAGACTATCAGCACTTTTGAAGTTGGAATTGTAGGGCTTAGCCATGACAGGCTCAACAGAAACCACCCAGGCACCATCCAGGAACGGACCATCCAAGGGGAAAGTACCTACCATTCCCAAGGAAATAACTAATGTTCCAGTCATTGTAGATAGAATCACCTGATATTTCTTAGCCCAGCACACTCCCAACGCCTTTCACCAGGGCACCCCCTAGACAAATGTCAGCCAATCATGGGTCCTGAGCCTTAGAAATCCCTCACCCCAACTTCTGCTATGATGAAACCCCTATCCCAATTGAATTCAAGACTCTCTGATCATGCCAATGTATTTGACACATGTAGAGTCTGAGTTTGAACTTGAATAAAGGCTCTTTGCTTTTACATACAGGACTTGGTCTCCTTGTTGGAGACTCTGCAATCTGAGAATAATAGGAATGAATTGTGCATTATTATATCACTAGTGTTAACCCCACATACATGAGGAGGAAGACAGCCAAGGATAAATTATGGCCAGATCAATGCAAGCTTTATTCTGACGACAGCCGAGCTGGTCTAATGGTTTTCTCCCCCTAAAGTGGGGTTCAAGAGATCAGTTCTGAGCCAATTTTTGATTCTTTTATAGGGAAAACCCCACAGGATGGGGAGTTCTGCAAGCAAGTGTGGTCACAGAAGTGAGACCAGGAGTTAAGATTTTACAAAGCAGTTAAGGAAATCTCCCTGGTGTATTTGTTACAGAACATTGCATGGTTATGGGATGAAGCACAGCCAAGTTTTGAGAATCAGAAACTTAAGTTTTACATTAAACAGAAACTTAACCTAGTTACAGACTTAAAATAGTTTCTAGGAACAAAATAGAGTCTTACGGGTTCTTCAGCAACACATCTATGGGGGCCAGGGACTGGAATGTGGTGGATTGAATGGGAATGACCCCCCATAGGCTCATACATTTAAATGCTTGATCCCCAGCCAGTAGAACTGTCTGGGAAGGATTGCAGTGTGTCACTAGGGGTAGGGTTCAAACACACCAGACCTAGTGTGTTTCTTGCTTTGCCTGCTTCCTTCAGCTCAGGATGTGAAGCTCTTAGCTATTGCTGCAGCATCATGTCTGCTTGTCTTCTGCTGGCTTTATCATTCACTGCCTTCTAAAACTTTAAGCAAGCTCCGAAGTTAAACGCTTTCATTCCTAAGAGTTGCCTTGGTCATGGTAATCCCTTCACAGCAATAGAACAGTAACTAAGATACTACTCAGGCCCAGAAGAGAAAGGCACTATTAGATTACACTTCCTTGACTTACTTCACTGAGTATATGCGATGGTCTGTCAAGGCCCTGTTCTCATAATGATCGTAACAGGCTATCACTTGTAACCCTACATACAGCTTCTCCACCCACTCCCATCAGGCTGTAACCTGGCTCTGTGCCAACGCCTTTCAAGACTAGAAAGTAGACATAGATTATAGAGGAACAGAGTAGTTCTAAGGCTAAGGTAAGAGAAGGTAGCATCGTGTGGTGTCCGCCTAAGCTGAGGCTAAAGATGTTCCGCATCCTAAGGAGAAGTTCTGGAGCAGGATGCCCAAAAATCTACACATTCACCCTTGTCTTCTCTCTCAGAAGATGCAGTTCTGGAAGGATTAGGCTAGCAGGTCTCTGGTTTTTCTTCTCTCTACTGCAGATCATCACATGAAACTCCTGTTCTACCAGACTCACTGCCCAAAGTTTGAGCAGACAACCTCACAAAAGGCATACCTTTTTGTTATATTTTTTAATATATATTTTGTTATAGTAGTGCTCCAATACAGAGTCAGGGGTAGAGGCAGCAAGAGTGAGAACAAGAGAGATCCCTAAAACAACACTCTCAACTACTAAAATCTGTTTTAACTAGATCTTGTTTGTAAAAGATAAAAGAAATAATCTGAAATCCCATGTGTCTGCAGCTCTGTAGCTCTTCAGATGCATCCATTTGCCAAGGAGCTAGGGAAACTCCAAAGGAAGTAAACCCTGTCTTAGACCCTAACATTGTGGATGATCCATTTCTAAAGGGAGGTGGTGGTGCATGCCTTTACTCTTAGCACTTGGGAGGCAGAGGCAGATGGACCTCTGTGAGTCTGAGGCCAGCCTGGTATACAAAGCAAGTTCCAGGACAGCCAGAACTGTTTCACATAGAAAACCTTGTCTCAGAAAGACAAAAGAAATGCCCCAACAAAACAATAAGCCAACAAAATAACAACAACAACAAAAACACATGGGATTCATTTTGCGTCAGACAACTAACAATTCCTGGGCATGGGGTATGCCCTGGAGTGTGGTTGATATACCCAGTGTCTTAGAGACTGTTCTATTGCTGTGAAGAGACTCTGTGACCAGGGCAACTTGTCCTAGTTAGGGTTACCATTCCTATGATGAATCACCATGACCAAAGTAGCTTAGGCAGGAGAGTCTATTGGACTTTACACTTTCACATCACTGTTCATCATAGAAGGAACAGAATGGGAAGTCAAACAGAACAGGAACCTAGAGTTGGGAGCTGGTGCAGAGGTCACAGAGGGGTTGCTGACTGGGCTGCTCATCATGGCTTTTTCAGTCTGTGTCTTAGTTAGGGTTCCTATTGCTGTGATGAAACTTGAGGAGGAAAGGGTTTCTTTTGCTCACAGTTCTATATAAGCAGTGAGGACAGGCGCTTAAGCAGGGCAGGAATCTGGAGGCAGGAGCTGATGCAGAGGCCACAGAATAGCGCTGCTCACTGACTCGATCCTCATTGCTTACTCATCCTTCTTTCTTAAAGAGCCCAGGACCACCGGTCCAGGGATGGCACCACCCACAATGGCCTGGACCCTCCCCCATTGATCACTAGTTAAGGAAATGTCTTACAGCTGGATCTTATGGAGGCGTTTTCTCAATTGAGGCTCCTTCCTTTCTGATGGCTCGAGCTTGTGTCAAGTTGACACAAAACTAGCCAGGACGATTTGCTTTCTTATAGAACCCAGAACCTCCAACTCAAGGATGATACCATCCACAATGGGCTAGGTTTTCCCACATCAATCATTAATTTAAAAAATACCCTTGTACTGGCTAGTTTTGTGTATCAACTTTATACAAGCTGGAGTCATCACATACAGAGAGAGGAGCCTCAGTTGAGGAAATGCCCCAATAAGATCCAGGTGTAAGATATCTTCTCATTTAGTGACCAGTGGGGGAGGGCCCAGCCCATTGTGGGTGGTGTCATCCCTGAGCTGGTGGTCCTGGGTTCTTTAAGAAAGCAGGGTGTGTAAGCCAGTGGAAGCAAGCCAGTAAGTGGCCCTCCTCCATGTCCTCTGCCCCAACTCCTTCCTCCAGGTTCCTGCCCTGTTTGAGTTCCTGTTCTGATTTTCTTCAGTGATGAACAGCAATGTTGAAGTATAAGCTAAATAAACCCTTTCCTCCCCAACTTTCTTTTGGTCATGATGTTTTGTTGCAGCAATAGAAACCCTAAATAACACAACCCTACTGCCAGATCTTAAGGAGACATTTTCTCAGCTGAGGTTCCCTCCTTTCAGATAACTTTAGTTTGTGTCTAGTTGACATACAAGCAAATAAGACAACACAAATCTCGTAAAGACATATTTAATTGTGGGCTTGTTTATAATTTCAGAGGTTTAGTCCATTATCAACATGGCAGGGAGCATGGTGGCATGGATGGTGCTGGAGAAGTAGCTGAGAGCTACATTCTGATCACCTGGTTGCTCGGGAGACACTGGGCCTTGTGTGGGCTTTTGAAACCTCGAAGCCCACCCCTCAGCAACATATTTAATGCAGTCATGTCACACCTCCTAATCCTTCTCAAATAGTGTCATTCCAAGATGACTAAGCATTCAAACATATGAGTCTATGGGGCCATTGTTGTGCAAACCACCATAACCAGAGATATTCCTTTGGAAAAAAAATCAATTTCCCTTTTCTAGTTGTATTAACTGCAATTCTTAGTTAGGGGTAGGACTGCGTTTCCACTTCTCCTCAGTGCTAGGATTTTGTGTGGTTTAAACCTATGCAGGTTTTTGTGGGTGCTGCCAATCTCTCTGAGTTCATTTGTACATCCCTCCTTTTGTGTCCGCAAGATGCTGTTTCCTTGGAGTCATCTAATGCCTCTGGCTCTGACAAACTTTGTACCTCTTCTATATAGAGCCCTGAGCCTTGAGAAAAGGGGTTTGATGAAGACATTTCTTTTATCATTGAGTGCCCCAAAGTCTCTCATTCTCTGCACATTGTCCTGTTGTCTCTGTGTTAATTCCCATATACTGCAAGAAGAATCTCCTCTGATGAGGGGTGGGTGATGTTCTGCTCTATGGGTATAGCAGTATGCCATCAGACATCATTTTATTACTATGTGCTTGGAGTGGTTTGAATAAAAATGGCCCCATAATCCCATAGGGATGACTCTACTGTGAGGGGTGGCTTTTGTTGGTGGAAGTGAGTCACTGGGGGGCGGTGGGCTTTGAGGTTTCAGAAGCTCAAGCCAGGCCTAAGGATTCACTCTCTTTTCCTACTGCCTTTGGATTCAGATGTAGAACTCTCAGCTACCTCTCCAACACCATGTCTGCCTGCATGCTGCCATGTTTCCTGCCAAGAAACTTCCAAGTTATAAGCCAACCCTAATTAAATGTTTTCCTTTATAAGAGTTGCCATTCCAACTTTGCTATTATGCCATAAGATCTTAATACATGTGCACACATATAACTATTTAATTTATGTGTAGATGTTATAAAGATATCTGGAGACTGTTGGACTAGCCCACCTCTTGTTTATGTATTTATTCATTCATTTATGTGTGTGTGTGGACATATGTGACCACGGTATGTGTGTGGCAGTCTGAGGACGATGTATAATTGACTTTCTCTTTCTGCTATGTGTGTGCTAGGGAGTCAACTCTTTTTATTATATGTGGTGGCACACTCACCTGCTGAGCCATCTTGTTGGACCCACACATGCCTTGTTTTATAAATTCTAGAGCTGTCTCAGAGGCTCTGAAACACACACTCCATTCTCCATGTGTTTATACTATGGCTGGACCAATTTCAGTTGCTCCTTCTACTGCAAATAAAATGTTGGGTGCTGCGTATTCTAACTTTTAGTAACATGTGGCACATGATATCGTCACACACTGTGGAGACTGTGTCTTCTTTACAGTACCTGCTTATATATATATGTATACATATATATACATATATATGTATATATATTATATCTGTGCTCATAGCAGACTGTCAATAAGTATGCAGAGAATAAATAATATAACCACTTAGATAACTCATTTGACACCAATATAATATGCTTCATTGAATTGCTTCTGGCATTTTCTTCCATATGCAACAACAGTCTATTATTTCAGAATCTTTTTGTTTTAGAGCCCTGAGCCACAAGTCGGCCCTTGAAAGCACAATGCTGTTTCTGAAGTATTCGATATTAGTAAGAACTGGGTTAATTTGTGTCTTAGGGCAATCATTGCTGTGATGAAATAAAATGACCAAAAACAGCTTGGGGAAGAAAGGGTTTATTTGGCCTACACATCTACATTACTGTTCATCTTTGAAGGAAGTCAGGATAGGAACTCACTAGGGTCGTGTTACACAACGCGCCTCTGCCGTCTCCATTTCACCAATGTGTTCTCCAAGTCAGACATTCTCATTAGTGTCTTCGATGGCATCCATTTTCCTTCCTTGGAGATCATATTTTCCTAGACACTCACTTACTATACACGCTACGCATGGTGACCTAGCTCATGTCTCTGTTGCTGTGATAAACACCGTGAGCAAAAGAAACTTGGGGAGGAATGGCTTTATTTTACATAATAGATTATAGTCCATCATTAAAAGAAGCCAGGACAGGGCCTCCAGGTAGGAACTTGGAGGCAGGAACTGAAGAAGAGACCATCAGTAACATGACATTTACTGGCTTGCTCAGTTACCTTCCTTATACAACTCAGGTCTACCTGCCTAAGGGTGACAGTGGCCTGGGCCCTCCTACAGCAATAAGCAAACAGAAAATGCCCAGTCATTCTACAGGTTAAATAGATAGAGGCAAGTTCTCAATTTTAATGACCTCTTCCTTGGTATGTCTAGGTTTGTTGATAAAGACTATACGTGACCCCTGCATTTTCATTGTCTCTAAAAATATATCTCGAATATCTTTAAGATAATATTTAATTTTTTTCATGTTTGATGGTCCAAAAGCTTATAGCTTATGAAAGACTGTAATTTACTGTAACTTAGAGTTCTCCATCTAGAGAAGCAGAACTGATAGAATAAATAAGAACACACACACACACACACACACACACACACACGATTTATTACCGTGGCTTACGGGCTGTGGTTCAGTTAGCCCAATAACGCCCATCTGTCATTGGAAAGTTCAGGAATTCAGGAGTTGTTCAGTCCACGAGGCTGGATTTCTCACCTGTTCTTCCATATACACAAGAATCCCAAAGAACTAGGCTCTAAGGCCAGTGGCGGAATGGACTAGACAGCTAGAGGAAGCTGGCAAAGGGCAAAGGCTTCCTTTTCTGTGTCCTTTCTCTAGGCTGCCAGTAGAAGGTGTGGCCCAGATTAAAGGTGGATCTTCCCATCTCAAATGACTGAACTAAGAAAAATCCCTCACAGGTGTATGCAGCCACTTGGTTGTCAGTTAGCTCCAGATGTAGTCAACTTGGCAGGCAATGCCTCTCAGTCACCTTACCAGGCACCTGCTTACTGATGGAGTGATTGTCACTATTCTGCTGTTGTTACAAGCCATGCTTCTGCGTTTGTGCCTTAGCCGATTCCTGCTAGTGAATGTATCTCCAGGTAAATTACAAGTAGGCAGGGATGTGATTTTTAAATTTTGCTAGATTTTTTTTTTAAAGTCAGCCTTCATAGAAATTATACTGACTGAACCGCCTCTTGTAATGCATGAGAATGCCTGTTTTCCATAATCTCGCTCACGCAGCGTATTTTCCCGTCAGACAAGGTACACGTGGTTCTCCCTGGGCCTCTAGTTTGCATTCCTGAACGATGTAAAGGCTTCTGTTGTCGCAGAACAAGTCGCCACCCACGAGGCAGGCCCTTGGTTCGTTGTTTTTCTAGAGGCAGGACTTGCAGTCCGGCTTTAGCTTGCCTGCTTCATGTTGCAGTTCCAATAACACCCACATTTGTACTTCTGTTTCTGGGGACGGCAAACCCAGGCAGGCCGTGTTCTCAGCTGGGGGGGGGCGGGGTGCTGGGGTGGGGGTGGGGAGGAGGCTTCTCCCTTTGGGTCGTTTTTTGTGAAGTTCAGCTGTGAAGTGTGTCTACTTCCTGGCCCATCTCAAGAGCCAGCAGAATTCCCTTCCTTGCAGTGGCTTCAGTGATGTCACCAGTTCCTTTCTGGTTGTGTCAGTTCATGGAAGTGGCAACCATTCACCAACAGGTGTCCCATAGCACACTGTGTGCTCTAAGGCAGCGGGAGACTCAGCTTAGTCTGACGAAATACAATCCTGCATGACACAAAGTTATCAATAGAGGAAATGTCCTTTCATCTGGTCTAAAATCGGGGTCCTGGGCACACTATAACCTCAATCGCTGGCATACCTCCCATACTTTTTTTTGGGGGGGCAGGGTCTGACTCTATGTTCTCAATCTTTCCATCTTCCATCTCAGCCTCTCTAGTGCTGAGAATACAGTTGCGCAACTGGTTAACCTATCGTCTTTGTGTTAAAATGTAGCCCAGTTAAGGGAGTGGCTAGCTCATCAAATCCTGGTTCTCATACTCTGGGGAGGCAGCAGTCAGGGTTGTACACCAAGAGACATAGGTAGGACATCTGAGTCGTCTTGGAAAGCTGCACCGCACACGAATTTTTTTCCTGAAGGGTAATTGTCGTTTGCATTTCCTCTCTGCAGAATCCTTTTTGATATTCCTTGGCTTCCACATATTCAGAAAAACAGCAAGATGCAAGACTGCATATGTGGGTGCGGAGGAGCGAAGCAAAGGGATAAATCTTAGACAGGTTTTGGCCTTCACAGAAACACAAGCTGCCTTTTCCCACCAAGCAGCAGCGGGGAAGGGCTGCATCAATGTGTGGCATGCCACATGTGCTCTCTGAACCATCACTGACTCTAGGCTCCTTCCTTTCCCGTTTGAGATCACAGGGGGTCTAAGAATCCTGCCCCCATGCCGGGAATCAAAGATAGGGTCTCATGTGTGCTGGGCAGTCCTTGCCAGTTAGCTACTCCCCAGAGCTAGTCTAAGGTCTGAATGAGAAGCCATATCAAGCATTCCAATACAAAGGGGTTAAGTATCAAAGCTGTCACTCCTTACCTAGATCCCATCTTTCACTCTGTCCCTCGTAGGTCTGAATTCTGTTACTCTGTGACTCCATAAGCCTGTCTTGACACTCCAAGGTCAGCTGTGTTTAAGGTCTGTCTTTAAGGTTGCTAACCAGCTGTGTTAACTCTGCTTCCCAATTCCCCTCTGCCATGTTCACAGGTGTCTCTTTGGTGGGAGTGGCGGCGGGGGTTGGGCATCTGCTTACTACCGAGTATCAGGAATGTTGGGTTGGGTCACACACCAACCACTATGGTGAGAATAGACTTGCAATACAATCCCCCTGGTGTTCCCATTGTTGAATAAAGTCAATGGGTGGGCCCTTTTCTGTTTCATTTTGTTTTTATAGTTTTTTAAATTTTTTCTTTTCTTTTTGCGATTATACTTTAATTACATCATTTTCCCCTTCCTTTTTCTCCCTCCAAACCATCCCACATGCCCCTCATTGCTCTCTTTCAAATGCATGACCTCTAGTTTTCATTAATTGTACATACACACACACACACACACACACACACACACACTCCTAAAGCCATAAATATATCCTGTTCCGTCAGTACAATGTGTATGTGTTTTCAGGGCTGACCATTTGGTGCTGGATAACCAATCAGACTGCTCTTCCCTGGAAGACAGTTCCCTCTCCCACTTACCTGCCTGTAGCTCTTTGTGTAGGGTTGAGGACCCCATCCACTTTGGCATATCTATCATGTTTGTCCTCGTTCATCTCATATTCAGGCACCCATATTGGTGAGACTTTCTGGGTGTAGCTTCTGACTTTCCTAGGAGACACCACTCACAGAAAACTCCCTGATCCCACAATCTCTCTGCCTACTTTTCAGAAGTATCCCACAAGGCACAGGTGTGAGGTGTTTGCCTCTGCTGGTTGTGGTGGTACACACTATGCTGAAGAGACCGAGGCAGGAGGATCCCAAGTGGATGGGTTCTTCAAAGAAGTGCTGTGGGCTCTTCTCTGGACAGGCGGCAGGTTCTATCGCCTTTCCCCATTTGTATTCAAGAGCTCATAAATTATTCTTTGGTTAATGTATAACACCATTCCCAAGGAGATTTGAAACAATGATATACCCAAGGATAGATGCCACCAAAGTCCAACTTGGTGAGCCAGTGGGTTTTATTTGGGTTAGTTATAGGAATGTGGGTGAAGGGTTATTTATAGGAGCAGAAATGACTCAAAGGTAGCTCATCAAAAGCCTACCCCATCATGGGTGACAGCTCATCAAACCTGGGCACCTGGCGAACACTGAACAACTTACAGGTAGGCCAACAGGTTGGAGAGTCTGTTTGAGGCGACTCAGCTGGTCTGAGCTTCTTTCCAGACAGCTCAGGTTCTCTGAGGTCATCTCTCAGCAGTTCTTACAGCATCTAAATGCCTTGGGAAAGATAGGCAAGTGAATCTGCTCAGTTTCAGGAACTTCCTGAAGTCTTTGAAAACTTTACTTCCCAGATCAAGAGGCTTCCCTGCAGGATAGAATGTTTCACTTTTTTTTTTTCCAAAATATCCCATATCTTAAGTTTCCCTCCAAGATGCTGGGTTTTATCTTAGAGGAAACTGCTATACAACACTGGCTAAGAAAATAAAATTTCATTTTTAGTGGACTCAAGTGCCCACTGATGATTCATTTGAGACTATATACTCCATCACACTGCGTTTTCAAAATCAATAATCAATTAACAGACCAATAAACATATTTACTTACTTATTGGTCTGTTAATGTTGGCGTTAGTGGTGGCTGCTGGTAGTACCCTTCAGATGGCTAGAGCAAATATAAATAGCAGCTTCGCTCTTCTGAAATAACGGTTCTTCCTGGAGTCTCGCTTGCTGCTTCAGTGATGCAGAGCATACGAGTTCTCTGACCCTCAGCCCCTTGTTTTAAACAATAGCCGCATCCCAGGATGAGGCTGTGAGTGTGGAAGTGTCCGTAACATGTGCCTAGCTTCATGCCTTTGACTGTGTGCACGACTGACCATCCCTATGTTTACTTGTCGAAGTGGGTATTGTTTGTTTTGTGTGCATGTATACATATATGGCAATGGTGTAGAGTTGTGTATTGTGTAAGTGATGTAGCTTTGACCTGGATGTTCATGGTGCGTCTTGTTTCTGTGATTTCTGGCTAAGCATTTCGGATAGAAATGCACAGAGCACCCCCTCGTGTTCAACAGGAGACATTGCCTTACCTCAATGACGTGGTCTGAATTGCTTTAACTATGATTGAGTCTCGGATGCTGGGTTGTTCTCACATCTGCATGTTTCCAGGACTGTTCTTGAGAAGCACAAGAGGACGCTGATTTCTGCAGCTTAGTATTCATTAAAGAGCTAATTCTGCATGAGACTTGACTGACAGGAAGCTGTTTGATGGGGGTGAGGTGAAAACAATAGCAAACACAAACAACCGAACAACAACAACTCATTCCTGGAAAACCCTCATACCTTCTGGGAGGGACGTAGGGTCACTTAGGAGCTGAAGGGACAGGGAAAGAGCGTGCTATACTGCATTTCTATTTAATGAGTCAGGGGCAAGGTTGCAGAAACATATCATTTTGCAGTAGGGATGTGAACTAATTCCTGGTCTTTACATTTGAGTTTCCCTATACCCAAGAAGCAGATTCTACAATGAGTGATTGCCTTCTGCATGGGAAGCGCTGGAGTTCACTACCCCTGAGCACACAGGGGCTGATGATGGCAGGAACTGAACCAGACTCTATGTGCTCTCTCATTTGCGGCTCTGAATACAAGACAGGTGTCACCAATTTAAAAGACGAGAAAACTGAGACCTAGTAGAGCTGAATAACCCACACAAACTCAAAAAGTTGAGACATCTGAGATTCAAAAAGGCTTCCTTAACCACGACAGGGAATTTCAGAATCCAGCATAAAAGCAAGGACAACGGAATTGCTTGTAATGGATCACATGACGGAATGAAAGTCCTGATGCTGCGAGAAAATTAGTCAAAGTTTCAGCAAGTGTGAAAAAAAATAATCAATCTTTCAACAAGTGAAGTTGAGAAAATAATCACAGATCCAAACATGACCTTGAACCCTTATTTTATATCACATACAAAAATTAGCTCAAAATGAATCGAAGACAAAAATGCCAAACTATAAAACAATTAGAAGAAAGCAGAGGGCGGCAGTTATACCAACTGCTGTGTCGCCAGCATCCTCACGTATTGACACTGGCTTTAGCGGGGATTTCCAGAGTATGATGGTGGAATTGTCAATAACAAAAAGAAAAATAAGGTAAATTGGACTTGAAAGCTGGAGATGTGTGCACACCAGAAAACACTACGGTGGCAAGGCAAGCCTGGGATGGAAGACAGCATTTGCAAACAGAGTTCTGGCTGGGGTTGGAAGCCAGGCATATATGAAAGCCAAGATCAACAGCTCAACATCAAACCCTAGACAGTCCAGCATGAAATAAGGGAAGGGACAAAGTGAAGGTGTCTGCTCTCGCCCTTCTTTTGAAAATAGTTCTGGAAGTCCTAAGCAGGACAGTGAAGAAAGAGAAGAAAAGTAAGGAAAAGGGAAAAGTAAGTTTTTACTGATAGCAAAATCTTTTGTGCAAAAATTTGCGCGTCTACCGAAAACCTTCGAATTGATAAATTCACTAATCCAGGAAGCTTGTAGGACACAAAGCCACCATACAAAAATCAGTGGAATTTTTATACATTGACAATAAGCTGAGAAGGAATGAAAATAGTACCATTAATTATAGTAAAATAAATAAGCAAATAAATAAGTATTTAGGGATAAAGTTAATCAGAAAGATAAAGGATCTTTGAGTTGAGGATTATAAGGCACTGATGAAAGAAATAAAATTAAGTAGAAAATTATCACATGTCTGCAGCTTGAAAGAATTAATATTGCCAACCCAAAGTGATCTACAGATTCGACACAATCCTCAACAAAATTCCAATGTCAGTGTCCCATTGAGATAGGAAAAGCAGTTTCTAAACATGTATGGAGCCACAAAAGGCCCCAAATTGTTCAAGCATTCTTGTGCAAAAAGAGCAAAGCTAGTGGTTTCGTGCTCCTAGCTTCAAAATATGAAACTCGTGTAATGAAGATCCTATGTTGCCATTGTACAAATGGACATGTAGATCAATGCAACTCACTGATGAGCTTTGAAGGAAACCCACCTAACTAAGCTGCCAAGAACACACAATGGGGGGAAAAGTCTCTTCAGTAAGAGTCAGATTGGAAAACTGAATATCTATATGCAGAAGAATAAAGTAGGATCTTTATACTGTGAACAAAAATTAACTCAGAATGATTAAGATGTCAATATAGATTTGAAACCTCAAAGCTAGAAGAATACATGAGATGTGTGCTGGCTGGTTTTTATGTCAACTTGACACAAACTGGGGTTATCTTAGAGGAAAAAAGCATCAATTGAGAGAATGCCTTCATAAGATTGGGCTGTAGGCAATCCTGTACGGCATTTTAAAATCAGTGACTGATGTGGGAAGACCTTGCCCATTGTGGGTGGTGCTATGTCTGGGATGGTGGTCCTGAGTGCTGTAAAAAAGCAGGCTGAGCAAGGCATGGCAATGCAGGTTCCTACCTCCAGGGTCCTGCCCTGACTCTCCTGAATGGTGACAGGGTGTAAGATTAAATAAACCATTTCCTCCCCAAGTTGCTTTTGGTCACAGTGTTTTACTATAGCAATAGAAGCCCTAACTAAGGCAAAGTAAAACTATGGCAGTTGATCTAGGCAATGCTTGGGGTATATAAACCCAAAGCAATGACAATAGAAGCAAAAGCAGACCGTTGAGATTGTATCAAACTGAAAAGCTGGTATAGCAAATAAATCATAAAGAAACAACCACACAGTGTGAGAAAGTGTTTGTAAACCATACATTTCAAAGGGGTTAGTATTCAAAATATATGAAGAATCCAAACAACAACTGCAAGAATATAATTGAATCAAAAGTTGGAAAGGGATAGGAATAGGCATTTCTTAAAAAAAATGCACAAATGTCCAACAGGTTCATGAAAAACTCTTAATGTCACTAAAATTGTTAGGGAGACACATATTAAAACCACAGTGAGCTGTCACCCGGTCCCTGTTAGAGCAGGAGTTTATTTATTTTCTTTTAAAATTGTTGGTAAGAGTATGAAGAGGAAGAAAAAAGAGACCTGTGACAACTATTGGTGAGAAAGCAAATTAGCTCAGTCATTTGAAAACCAGTGTGGAACTCCCTCGGAAAGCTAAAAATAAGACTAGCACATGATCCAGAAATCCCACCCTTGGGGGAAAGCTGAAGGACTTGAAGTCAATATGTTAATGGGAGTCTGCAGAATCCTAGCGAGCTAGGGGGTCAATGCAAGTGTCTGTTAAAGGCCGAAGGGCTGCGAACTTCCCACCACTGAAGCAAATGCCCGAGGAAAGCAACCTAGGAAGACAAGACATTTGTTTTGGATCTTGCTTTGGTGGCTCCAGTTCATGACACAGTGTTGGAGAAGTGGCTGAAAATCCTTCATCTGGATCCAAAGGCAGTAGGAAAAAACTGCAAAGCCCCACCCCCTTAGTGACAAACTTTCTCCAACAAGACCACATCTACTCCAATGAGGCCACACTTCCTAATCCTTCTCAAGTTGCGCCACTCCCTGATGAATAAGCATTCAAATACTTGAGACTATGGGGGGGGGGCATTCAAATTCAAACCACAAGCTTTGCCAGAATTTTAAATGTGTCAGTTTGCTACATGAGTACACGAGAGAATCCTCAGGATTATGACCATAGATGCAGAAAAAGCATCTAAGAAGATGCATCATCTACTGAGGGTACAAAGTCCCAGTAATCTAGAAAATCCAGAAATCCTTTGCTCGAGAACGTCACGATATCAGATAGTGCTTTCCGTCACCTGCATTCCCAGCCTATATTCTCACCTCCATGGACTCTTTTCTTGCCTATGCCTTTCTTCAGCAGACTGGGCACTTCAAGGACTATGTTGTCAAGTTTGTGTCAACTTGACACAAACCAAAGTCACCTGAGAGGATGGAACCTCAATTAAGAAAGTGCCTTCATAAGATTGGACTGTGGGCACCTGAGGGCATTTTCTTAATTAATTATTGATGGGGTAGGGCCCAGCCCATGGTGGGTTGTGCCATCCCTGGGCTGGTGGTCCTGGGTTCTATAAGAAAGGAGGTTGGGCAAGTCATGAGGAGCAGGCTGGTAAGCAGCAACCCTCTGTAGCCTCTGCCTCAGGGTTCCCGCCCTGTTTGAGTCCTATCCTGCCTTCCTCTGAAAACGAGCAAATATAGAGGTGTAAGCCATTTCCTCTCCAACCTGCTTTTAGTCATGGTGTTTCATCATGGGTTACCGTCCCAAGACCCACTGTTGTGATAGCCTCACCTAAGCGAAGCCTCAGGGTTGCTCTAACAGGATTCTCCAGGTTATGAGTGGCCCCTGACGCCCACCTCAGGTTTTCCCTGGCAACATGACCCGCTTGGCTGGTAGAAAGACTTGGCAGCTTGAATGCCTCCTCAACGCAGCCAGAGAAGCCCCTGAGAAACTCGTCTGTTTGCTTAATTGGCTTCTGTTTCATTATCCCAGGGTTAAGTTAGAGGAGGAAGAGGCGGAAGCCACGCCCGGCCCTGCTGGCGGCCTGGACATGGCCCTGTGGTAGCCGTAGTCACTTATCTAATTTACTTCCGGATGCCACAGGCTGCTGGTTGTGGCCCTGTCACCACATGTCCAGAGCAACCGTACTCAAGTACCCATGGTTGAAGCCGAGGCAAAATAAGCTGTCCCAGCCATTATTCTATTCCCGTGAAGAGAGCAAAGAAGCTCTTCTAATAAAGAAATCATTGAATTGGGGGTTGGCTTGCAGTTTCAGAGGGTGAGTCCGTTATCCTCACGGCATGGAACATGGCAACATGCGTGCTGGGAGCTCCGTCATGACCCACAGGCTGAGAGAGAGACTCTGGGCTTGGCCTTTGAAACCTCGAAGACCACCCCCCAGGGATACACTTCCTCCAGCAGGCTACAGCTGCTCTAACAAGGCCATCTCTCCTGCTCTTTCTAAGCCTTTCAAACGGTGCCACTCTCTGGGGAACTAAGCTTTCAAATCTGTGAGTCTACGGGAGTTGTCCTTATGAAAGCCGCCACATAAATCTTTCCTCTTTGAAGTTGGTTTTTTCAGGCAATTTGTAGGCCAGAGTGATGGGACATTAATACTACTTATGCAGCCTAGACACCTTTCCACCCTTTTCTCATTTTGGTACCCGGAGACTGAACCAGAGATGTGCAAAGGGAAGCGCTTTACCAATGAACTACATTTTAATAATTTCTCTCTCTCTCTCTCTCTCTGTGTGTGTGTGTGTGTGTGTGTGTGTGTGTGTGTGTGTGTTGCGTGCGCGCATGCGCTGTGAAGGTAGGAAGTCTGCCTAGAGTGCTGGCCCTTGCCTTCCACTTCAAGACAGGCTCCCTTGGTTGTTTGCGTCTGTGCTGGAGATGCTAGGCTAGGCAGCCTGGTACCGTCTACGGAACTCTCCCCCAGTCTTGGCATATTACCACAGGAACAGTGGGCTTCTCCATCGCCCTGGGAACACTGGAATTACAGAGGACTGATTTGTGCTGTGACACTGGGTTCTAGGTTTTCCCATGGGTTCTAGGACTCGAACCCACCTCTGCATAGCAGGGGCTTTATCCAGTGCGCCATTTCCTCCCCTATGTTAGTTATTTCTTGATGCCTGTGATAAGGGGCTGTGACTGGGGCAGGTTATAGAGTTGAAAGGTTTGTTTGGCTCATGGTTCCAGAGGGATAAGAGTCCATCATGGTGGGTAAGCCCGGCAGCAAGCTGCGGTATTGGCGGCTGGAGCAGAAGCAAGAGCTTACGTCTTGAGCCATATGCAGGAAGCAGAGAGAGTGCACTGGGAACCCTCTGAGTATGTTAGCTTCCAAAGCTCCTCCGCAGTAACTCATTTCCTCCAAAACAATGCCATCAATTAGAGTGCCTGAGACGATGGAGGATATTTTTTGTATCCAAACCAAACATGCATTTTTTTTCTGTTCCAGACAAAATTTCAGTTTGTATCTCAGATGATTTTGAAACTTGCAATTCTTCTTCTTCAGCCTCCCACGGGCTGGGTGGGATGACGGCCTCGGCCACCATGCCTGGTTCTCATGTCCTATTTTTTTTTCTTTTTTGGTTTTTCAAGACAGGGTTTCTCTGTAGCTTTAGAGCCTGTCCTAGAACTAGCTCTTGTAGAACAGGCTGGCCTCGAACTCCCAGAGATCTGACTGCCTCTGCCTCCTGAGTGCTGGGATTAAAGGCATGCGCCACCACTGCCTGGCTCATGTCCTATTTTTAAGCCGGGTATAGGGACATAAGTGTTTCCCTTTGCCCTTTGTATCTTATTTCTATATATAAAACATTAGATTGTAAATTACTTATGTTTCAAAAATATGTTAGTAAGAGTTTTTTCTTTTTAGAAACTGTTTTAAGTTTTTCCCTAGCTCTCCTTGCTCATAGCTCATCGCCTCCCTCTGGTGGTAACTTGTTACAACTGCAGATTATTTCATTCGTTGACGTAAGTTCTCTAGGCTTTTGGTTCTGTTCATGTGCTCTCTGTGAAGTCCATGGAAAAGCTTTCTCAAGGTGAAACAACAGCTATCACTGAACACTTTCAAAGTGGCGTTGCCTGGTTACTGTAACAACCAGTGAGGCTGTGGGCTTGAGGAGGCTGCAGGACAATCTCACTTTTCTCGGACAACAGCAATTTAAAAGGAGGGTTGTTTGGAGAAAGAGTTGAAGAAGCACATAAGATACTGTGTGCTCAGGAGCTTCTCTGCCATGAACTTAATTTGTCAGTAACCAACTTATTTGCTTGAGATGCTTGAATAATGAACTGATTTATGATAGTGATATTTATTGGGGGGGCTGTCTATGTTGACCTTGGTGGCCTGGAACTTGTGATACTCTTGCCTTGGCATACTTGGCTTAACCTAATATTTTCTGATGACATTCAGACCAGTTCTTCGGTCACAGTTTTCCCACGGTAACAGCAGACGGTAAATCATCGTTTGTCAGCCTACGGGCTGCACCGTTTCCCCAAATGTTTCCTTTTCTCTTGCGTCTTTGAGCAAACTCATCCTTGAGAATGCTGGCCACATGTCTGTCTGCAGTGCTCATGGCGCTGGGAGTTTCTCGCTGCCGTCTGTGCCCTCCTTCCCAGGTGCTGTGCCCCACTAATTCCATGAAAATACTCTTCCAATAAACTTCATCCCATAGCTTTATTTTGTGGATGCTTGTCTGCGCCATGTGCCATGACTATCATGTAGAGGTCAGAGGACAACTTGCAGGAGACACTTCTCCAGACCGGTGGAGACTGAGTATCAAATTCAGGTCATCAGTCTTGGTGGCAGGTGCCTTCGTCCACGGAACCTGTTCTCATTCTTGGCGGCGGGTGCCTTCGTCCACGGAGCCTGTTCTCATTCTTGGCGGCGGGTGCCTTCGTCCACGGAGCCTGTTCTCAGGCTCGAGGTATTTTTGGTTGTTCTTTCATTGCCAGTGAAGCATAGGTATCAGTTGTTTGCATTTTGAAACGTGAACATGAATGTCTTGGCTACAATGTGGGGTATAATTATTATATCTGTGCACCAGTTTATTGTTGCAGAAACAGGCCTGTTGTGAGCATTTGGTTGCCGGCTTCCCTCGCTGCGTGCAGTAATCTTTGCTGTCAGTCTGAGAAAGTCTTCTTCAGTCAGTTCTGAACTTGTCAAATGGTTTTTTTCATTTGAAGTCCCTGAGATGAGAAGACCTGACTGGTAACAGAACCATTTTTTTTTTTATTGAATTGGGCTATGGTAGCTTCTATTTCTTCTTGGAAAAAAGTGATATTATTTATTCATCTTGGGAATATACTTGTGGGGAATTTTGACACTTGAAAAAGTAATGGAAAAATCATTTATTTAAAAAAAATAAAGTTTCCTGGGTTGTAGTGATATCCAGGAGGCCTGAACTGCTGCTGAGAGTCGTGCCTGAGTCTGTGGACCTACAAGAGCCAGGGTCTGAACTGACATCTGTGGCTCCTGCTGCAGCCAAGGGTCATGTGGTTCCCCAGGGTCTGCAGCTGAATGCTGCAGCAAGAGAGCTCTGACCCTCATGGGAGAGTTGCCTCCCCCAATAGGCAAGGGGAGAGTTGACCCTGACGGCATGGAGGGGAGCTGGCTCTATCCCTCATATGTCTGACCAGTTCAGCTACCACCCAGGCCCATAGCTGATCACCCTGATATCTACCCCATCCAGGACCTGCTGGAGCTCATGAAGGGACGGGTCCCGTGGAAGGAAAACCACAGGATCTCTGTGTCTTGGTGAGGCCACAGGATATCTGAGAGAAGTTTTGGCAAGGATTTGGTGATGATGGTGTGTGCCAGAAACCAGAGGCCTTGAACCAGACTCAATGCTCATTGCAAATGAACATTTGAAAGTCAAGCTGATTGGACAAAAGGGTGTGCTGTGCGACACACTGAGTCCTCCAATGCTACCAGGAGAATGAAGGATGGACAAGTGAAGGTTTTTTTTGTGGTTTGTTTTGTTTTGGTTCAATTTTTTTTTTTTTGTTGAGGGGGTATGCTGCAGGGAGGAGGGAAGGATATCAAGGGACTGGGAGGTGAGCAGAATTGGGGTGCGTGATGTAAAATTCCCAAAAACTCAATAAAGAAATTATGTTAAATATAAAAAAAATAAAAAAAAGAACAACGAAGTTTGAACAAACAAGAAGTTGAGAGGAAAATGCTCAGCATGCGAAGAGGAGCAAGAAGCTTGTGGAGCTGGGACTGTCCTGGCTGGTTTGATGTCAGCTTGACACAAGCTAGAGTTTCCTGAAAGGAGGAGGGAGCTTCAGTTGTGCGACCCAGCGGTGGGCATTTTCATAATTAGTGGTCAAGGGGGACAACCCAATCCATGGTGGGTGTTGCCATATCTGGGTTGGAGGTCCTGGGCTCAGTAAGAGAGCTGTGAGGAGTAAGCAACAGTCCTTCGTGGCCTCTGCCTCAGCTCCTGCCTCCAGGTTCCTTGCCTGTGTGAGTTCCTACTCTGACTTCCCTTTGAGGATGAGCAGTGGCATTGAAGTGTAAGTCAAACCCTTTCCTCCTCAACTTGCTTTTGGGTCATAGTGTTTCCTTGCAACAATAGAAACCCAAACTAAATCAAGGAGTGAGTGCTAGTAAGGGGTTTATAGAGTGTGTGTGTGGGTGGTTTCTGGTGTCTACATTATATAATACTTAAGCAGTAGATCTAAATATATTGAGGTAGTTTTTCTTTTTTGGCTATTAAAAACATTTTCAGAGTGTTTTCTTTTTATTTATTTGAAAAGATTTATTTTTATTTATTTTATTTTATATAGAATGTTTACCTTCATGTATGTATGTGTACCATGTATGTGCCTGTTCCCTCAAATGATAGAAGAGGGCATCAGCATGTTTGTGAGCAATCATGTGGGTTATGAGAACCAAGCCTGGGTCCTTGGCCAGAGCAATTCCACTTAACTGATGAACTCTCTCTCCAGTCCCGTATTTATGTATGTATGTACTTATAAGATGATGATGATGTTCATACACAGGATGTGTGTGACTCTGCATTCTAGTGTGTATGTGTATGTGTAGTTTTCGCAGGCTTGTGGCTGCTGCCTGTTGTGTGACCCCTGTTTCCTGGGGGGTAGGGAATGAGAAGACACAGAGGCAATGGCACAGACTCTGGGGAGATTCCAATATGGAAGCTCTTCATTGTAAACAGGTTGGGTTTTTTTTTTATGGGGTTAGGGAAATTAAGCTGCTGCAGGAACGTTTCTGGTTGGCCCTTTTGAAACTGGTAGCCACTGCTGGCATGTTGCGATTGGCTAGGAATGCACATCATTAGTTTCCGTGCTTTTGGTCTGCTGACAGGTCGTCTTGGCCAGTTTTGCTAGCTCATTGTGAGTTTGTATGTGCTTGCTCCTTGTGAGTTTGTATGTACTTGCTCATTGTGAGTTTATATGTGCTGCTCATTGTGAGTTTGTATGTGCTTGCGCATTGTGAGTTTGTATGTGCTTGCTCATTGTGAGTTTGTATGTGTTTGTGCATTGTGAGTTTGTATGTGCTGCTCATTGTGAGTTTGTATGTGGTTGCTCATTGTGAGTTTGTGTGTGTTTGCGCATTGTGAGTTTGTATGTGCTTGCTCCTTGTGAGTTTGTATGTGCTTGCGCATTGTGAGTTTGTATGTGCTGCTCATGCTTATGTTACTGTCCCGTCTCACATATGGACGTCAGAGGGCAGCCCTGTGATGTCTGTTCTCTTCTTCCATCTTTATATGGTTTGCAGGGAGCAATTAGACTCAGACCAGCAGGCTTATGCAATGAGTGCTTTTCCCTGCTGAGCCATCTCCCTTGACTCTCAAAATGATGTTTTAAAAGTAAACCAGACACAGCACTATTCCAAGGACCAAATGGCTTCACTTCTGGTATTGGTGGGGAGGGCAGAGAAGTGCAAGGCACTCAGTCAGGAACTCTGTACCCCGGCACCACACTTCTGAAAGCATAGTTGATGACTGTAATTTTTGTTTTCAATACATCTTGACTGCAATTTCCCTTCCTTATACTCCCCCCAGTTTCCACGTCCCCCACTTTTCCTCTCCCCCAGATCCATTCCTCTTCCTTTCCCTTCAGAACAGAGCATGCTTCCCAGGGATATCAAGCGAACATGGCATAGCAAGATATAATAAGACCAGGCACAAACCTTCAGATCATGGTGGATGAGACAACCCAGTAGGAGGAAAAGGATCCCAAGAGCAGGCAAAAGAGTCAAGGATACCCACTCCTACTGTAAGGAGTCCACAAAAACACCAAGCTGACAACCATAACGTATATGCAGAGGACCAGTCTCAGACCCATGCAGGATCGGTGATTGTTGCTTAAGTCTTGGGAGCCCCTATGAGCCCTGCTTAGTTGATTCTGTGGGCCTTTGGTCTCTTGGTGTCCTTGACCCCTCTGGCTCCTACAATTCTTCCTCCCCTGTTGGCAGAAGTTTCTGTCCCACAAGCTGCTCTCAGGTAACCACACAAAGGCTTAATATTAATTATAAATGCTCCACCAATAGCTCAGGCTTCTTACCACCTAACTCTTACATTTAAATTAACCCATATTTCTTATCTATGCTTTGCCACCTGGCGTGGTACCTTTTCTCAGTACAGCATTCCATCTTGCTTCTCTCTGCATCTGCTCTCTAGTCCAGACTCTACCCTCCTTCTTCCCAGCATCCTTCTAGTCTGACTCTCTCTCCCAATCTCTTCCTGCCCAGCTATAGGACAGTCAGTTCTTTACTAACCAATGAGAGTAATACGTATTCACAGTGTACAGAAATATTATTCCACAGCAACCCCCTCTTCTTTGTGCTTCCCCTGGCTCCAACGGGAGGGACCTGGGTGATCTCTAATTAGGGTTCTTTCTCTACTTGATGTCTGGCTGTGGCTCTGTGCATCTGCTCCTATCAGCTGCTTGGGGGGAGCTCTCAGATGACAATTTGGTAGGTACCGGTTTATGAATATAACAGAATATCACTGGGAATCATTTCATTGATTTTATTTCCTCTATCCTAGGTCTGTGTAACCTCCAGGTTCTGGTCATCCAGGCAGTGGCAGGCTTCCTCTCAGACTTCACCAAGCTCTAAACAGAAAGATACAGGCAAGGACACCCTTGGTGCCCGGCATTCCCCTCACGGTGGGGATAGCTTGTCTCTCACTGGACAGGTCTCAGCTTGCACAGTTCTCACAGAAGACTTTTCAGTTCTTTCTACTCTGGTCTGAATCAGGTACTCAGGCAGAAGTTGCTTAGCATCGCTGGGAAGTTTTCTTCAGGGTGCTGCTGGCTATTAGAACGTGCGTTCTTGCCTGTCCCTTCCACTAGACTGGAAATTCTGAGAAGGCAGAGACCATATCAGCTTCATTCACAAGAGATTTGCTTCCCTCCCACTCTGCGTCACCCACTGTAATGCACAGGAATACAGACAATGAATGAGAAGTCACTGAGCTTGTAGGACTTGGCCTGCATCTGAGGGCCGTCTTGACTTGCCTCCGAGGGCGGTCATGCAGCTCTCTACTCCAAGCGCCTCTTTTGGAACTCTCATCAGAAATCATTGTTCAATCAAACCACCAGATTTTCTAAAAGGGAGTCACCAGGTCCATTTTAGTCCATCATGCATGTCGTATGGCCAACGTGCATCACAGGCTTCCTAAAGGATCTGAAATATCTCAGGACAGATGCTCTGTGCAGAGAGTTAACACTGCTAATAGAAATTGACTTTTCTGACTTGTCTCGTAATCTTTCGTCTCGTTGTTTCCCTACTGAAGGACATAGCATGGCTCCTACTAGGGCAATCATGTTAAATTCCATGACTGCACAGTGGCAGCCTGGGGAAACATCCCAACTGTTTCACCTCTTTCAACAGGGCCAGGAGTTCACGATCCAGAGAGGCCCCGTGGGTTTCCCAGCCACCGAGATGAGTAGTGGGGAGCCTTGAAACCTCTCCTCTGTTTGGCTGCTCCGGCTTTATTGATTCTGACCTTGCTTTTCTGTCTTGCCTCATTTTCAATGGCCCTGATGTGCAGAAAAGGCTGATTTCTTGAATGGTACCTGGTGTCTTTAGGGAGCTGATTCCAGAATGTCCCACAGAGGCACAGCTATCTGTGGGCATGGACACCTTTCATATAAAATGACTTGTGGTTTGTATATGGCTTCCAAAAGGTTCGTGAGTTTAAGGCTTGGCCCTGAGCTTGTGGTGCTTCTTTGGAGGCTCTGGGAATATCAGCAAGCGTAGCTGGAGGCAGGCGGTCTCTAGGGGGTGTGTAATTCGGGGGTTGTAGCTTTCCTGGGTCACTCTATGCCTCCCTGATACGCACATGCTTCTGCCACCATGATGCTCAGACCCTCAGTGGTGGAACCATGACAACCGACTGAAATATCTGCAAGCAGAAGCCCAAACAGACCCATCCTCACTTTAAGCTGTCAGGTGTTTTGTCATAGCGGCAAAAAGCGCTACCATAATGACAGTTTCTTTGCACAGGCCTGCATCATCCTCTCACGGATTTCCGATAGACTCCAGATGGCTCATCACACTCGACACAATCTTATTCTATCTATAGTCATTAGACCCAGAGAACCGCTAGAGAATTATGCTGATAAAAAGGCTGCGCCTATTCAGGAGCGAAGCAATCATCGACCCTTCATCTTCTATCCATGATGGTTTGAATCTGCAGGCACAGAGGCCAAGGATCTGGGCGGGTAACGGCATGCGCTCTCAAGTGCAGGTTGCTGGTCATACTTGGTCACACTTGAAGCCTTTGTGTCTCCGGGGAGCCTCCTGCTTGTCACTGTGGACCTGAGGCAGAGCTCTGCCCAGGCCTTGTGCCTGCTAGGCGAGGTGGGTGGTGCCTAGAGGTTCATTAGCCAGACACATCCGGTTCTTCACAGCCTCTCCTGAAGCTTTTCCTGTGCTGTTTTCTCTTGCCCTTGTCCAGCAAAAAAGACGTGATTCTCTTGCATGGATCATGCCACATTATTTTAAAATGGGTTCTTTCTTGTTGATTCCCTAGGTCAGAGGTTACCACTCAGCCCCTCTCAATCTCCTTTCTTTGATCACCTCTCCTTCACTCTCTCCTCTCCCCTCCCCTTCCCTCTTCTTACTTTTTGAATTAATCCTTTTACAGATTTTTTTTGGTGTTTTATTCTGTTTTCTCTTCTTGACCACCAAGCCTGTACATATTTGTATGGCTAGAAGTAGTTTCTTTAATCTGAATTCTCCTTGAACTTTTCCCCATAGCTCTCTGTCCTAACCGGGGCCATAGCTGTACTTACGTTTGTCTTAGGTTCTCCATGAGACTGTCAATATCTTAAGGTCAGTGTTCACCCTGCACTTCTATCCCCCTGCTCCAAGGGCCCTCTAGAGCCTGGTTCACAGCTGCAAATACTTCTTGAGTAAAGTATTTGTCCTTATCTTGGACACTTACTAGAGAAGTATAACTCCAAGTTCACATCCTTTTTGGGTCTCATGGAAAGTCCAGAGAACAAGGGTCTAACTGCCTGTATTTTATAGGCATAAAGCTGAACACAACTGATGTGACCCATGCTAGATTTAAACTCACCTTTTTCCTGCCTCAAGTTCCCTAGTTCTGGCCTTACAGGCATGTGCCATCACACTTGGCTTCGAGCTGGGACTGGCTCTGAGTGGATTGCTCCATTGTCACCATTTCTTCTCCGTGGTGGCACATGCCTCTCCTCCAGCCGCCTGTGTTCTGCCTTATTCACTTCAGAACCACATTTGTGTGCAGAGCTGTTAATTTGTTCTTTGCATGGTGCCGTGCTCATGGGTACCAGAGCAGACCTGTAGACTCTCGGGGAATAGAAGAGAGACAACGGCACTGAGTGCTATCAACTTCTCCAGGGCTGTAGCACTGACTTGTGTCTCTTCTCCATTACTTTACAACAGAAGTGCACTTAAAAATTCACCATTATCTAGACAAATCCTTGCACGGTATCAAATCTACTAAGTTACTCACCTTATGAAATGGACTATTTGCCAACTGTATCACCTTCATGTGCTTCCCCCCCCCCGAGAACTAGTGTGCTTTCTTTCTGAGGAACCCCCTTCCCCATCTCCTGGAGTGCTGTGTGATGAAAATAGAGTCCTCTCTGACATGTTGGTCTTCACTGAGTGTTACTCACCTGAGGCCTTAAAAACAATCTCCATGTTTAGACTCCTAGATCTATTAAGTGAGGATGGCTTAACCTTTTGTCTTAGGGTCATCCTGCAGAAAGCTTTTACAAGGCTGGCCCATGAGGACATCCTTTAGACATGTCCTGCTTTGAAGAGAGCCCTTTGATTCTGAGTGCTTGACCTGACTCTTCTTGACATTTTCCTTTCAATGTCTACATTAGTCTTCTCTCTCCTTTACCAGCAAGATCACTTCTTTTGGGAGACTGGCTACCCTGTGAGGTTGTGCTTTTCTTTTTAAGCATTTGTCTTTATTTTTAAGCCTCTACTCCTGTGAAAAGTGCAAAAACTACACTTTTTTACAACACCAGCTCCTGCCTGCTTACCCTTTTATGACTCCTCCCTGGAGAGCAAGGCTCTGAGAGGGAGATGTTCTCCTGAAGCATGTGAATCCCATTCTTTGCCAGCATTCCTATCACCTTTCTGTCTTTTAGAAACTGTGATTTCATTCGAGTCCCTAAATGGCCATAATCTCTATGATTTTATACTTATCCAGTATCATGATTGCCAGAACATTCCATCATCAGAGTTAAGCTATATTTTGTTTCCCTCATGGATTCCAAGAAGTTCATCTTCTATGTCTCTGTTGTCCTATAATCAAGTGCCGTGTATACAACTCAAGATGGGTATACCTGATATCCCGAACCTAGCCTTGGACAGGAGATAAAAGTTCATTGTTTCATGCTAGTGCCTTTTCAGGCCGTGATGACAATCATATTGTGCTTGCTGTCTCAATTCTTGGGGAGCTATGATTCTCACCGGGCTGCAGGCTAGTCTCAGTCCTCTTGCTAATTCTCTGATAGCCAGCTGTCTTTAGGAGCATTTATTTTGTTGTTGTTGTTTTCTGTTTTAGTTACTCTGAGTCAGTTTCTGTTAGTTCTAATTCACAATCATGGTGAAATAGCTGCAGCTTCCAGTGCAATCCGCTAGGAACCTAGAGTACATGGGTTCTTCATTCTGTTAGGCAAGAATCATTGTTTGACCACCAACCTCAGCAGGAGGATTGTAAATTCTCTCATGTCTTGGTCCTGCATTACCTGGCAGGGAGTGACACAGAGAATCCAATGGCTCACTTTCAACCTAAGTAAAAGAGGGACTTTCTCATTTTAATAAGACAAGACAAAAAGAACATGGAAGAAAACATTTATTGTGAGAGACTGGGGTTGTGTCTTGACTCTGGCATTTACGACATGAATAATGTTCAATGTCTAATCTATTTTTTTCTACAAGGGGACAACAAAACTCTTCTCATAAGATTGTTAGGTAAATTAAATGACAGGGTTAACACACTTTTCCCAATCTAGCATGGAGTAAGTATGCTGTTAGTGATAGCTCATATCATGATGTTAAAATTCTAGAAATAAAGTCATTGGCTGTCTTTTTTCACAAAACTCACTCTATTATATTACTCAGCATAGCAAGAAGGAGAGAGGAAAGGACTAGCACTGAGACGGCCACATGGTGGGAAGAACTGACTCCTGCAAGTTGTCCTTTGACCTTTACACACACACACATACACTCTCACACACACACTCACACACATACACACTCACACACACTCACACACACTCTCTCTCACACACACACGCACACACACACACACACTCTCTCTCTCTCATACACATACACACACACGTTGGTACTAATCTAAAAATAGAAAGAGCAGCCTATTGGGCCGAAGGCATCTCTTTGGTCTTACTATGTTTCCCTCCTGTGGAGAACATGAAGCGTCAAATGAGTTTTAGCCTTGGTCTTGGTCTTGTGCTGGAATCAGGGCTTTCTTGAGGAGAGGAAAGGCAGGCTCTAGAGTTATTCTGTGGCTCACATGCATCTTGCACATAAACTCATTGTCTAATTCCTCACCTGGAAAAGTCATTCATAGCCTTGGAGAGATTGGCTGGAAGGGCGAGCTCTCTGAGGGTTGAGTTTCTCTGTCTGTGGCCCACTGCCTTTGGCATTCTAATGAGTCCTGTCAACAAAACCTCTGGAGCCCCAGTGCTGAAAATGAAGGCCCACCAAGTCCTCCTGACAGAAGATCACCAGGCCACCTTTATCAACCAGAAGTGACGCCGACACTCATAACATTCCTTTCCACACTTTGGAAAAAGTGACCATGCATATCAACAACCCTAACTGTGAACACAAGTCCTCAGTTGATCTGCAGGTTTCCTGGGAGGAGTGGAGAGATGACAGTCCTCCTAGTCACCCTGGGTGGAGAGTTGAGATTCAGCACCTCTCAGGGAATTTCGGAGCCTTCCTGATGTTGGCTTTGAAGGACTTGGGAAGAGCTAGAAGCTCCTTGGGAAGTGCTTTTAGAAACAGCACCACGGCAAGTTTTGCTTTCCTCTTTCTCTACACACTCTTTGCTACCAGTTATTTATTGGTTTGGATTTAGAAATAGATTATTTGAAACTGGGATTTGTGCCAAATGATCTTCAGTAAAATCATGATTAACCCAAGGACCCCATTCTGGGGATTATGATATATGAATGTGCTCCTTTAGCTTTGAGGTTTCATGACACAGCAGGACACTGTGGGTCAGGTTCCTAATCAGACAGAGCTGTTCCTAACCAAGGACAACTGGCAGTCTCCTCCAACTGTATCCTCTCTTCTAGAAATAACTCCTTTCTTTCTCTCTTTCATCTTCCCTTCCTCCCTCTTTCCCTTCTTCCCTCCGTCTTCCTTCCTTCCTTCCTTCCTTCCTTCCTTCCTTCCTTCCTTCCTTCCTTCCTTCCTTCCTTCCTTCCTTCCTTTCTTTCTTTCTTTCTTTCTTTCTTTCTTTCTTTCTTTCTTTCTTTTCTTTCTGTCTCTGTATAACCCTTGCTGTCCTGGAACTTACTCTGTAGACCAGGTTGGCCTTGAACTCAGAGATCCGCCTGCCTCTGCCTCCTGTGTGCTGGGATTAAAGGTATGTGCCACCACCGCTCGGCAGATAACTTGTTTCTAGTGTCCCACTCTCCAATACTTGCACCATGGTTTCACAGGTTCATATGGGGGACAAATTGTAGAAGGAACAGAGCACCCTTGTCAAGAAGCCAAAGCCTTTGAAGTCCATCTGCCTGAGTCCTGGCTCCACCAATGACGGAGCTCTAACTTTCGGAGATACCACTATAAAGTGGATTTTCTGGAAGCAGGCAATGAGAGTAAACTTGACACAAAACATTTGGAAATCAACATAAAAGAAGGTGAAACAAGCATGGGAAAACAGAGGATTAAGCTGTGGTACAGGCCAGACAGTCTTGGTCAATCTATAGGGAACTCTGGAGTAGATACCTTTATACTTTTGCATGTGAAGTAAGGGTGGGAGAGAAGGTAGTCGCAGATGTGGGAGCAGGGCATGCATGGCAGGGCATACATGTGGAGACCAGAGGACAGCTCTGTGGAGTTCCTGCTCTCCTTCCACCTTTATGTGTATTCTGGGGATCAAGTTCAAGACACCAGGCTTGCAAGGCAAGTGCCTTTACCCTGGGAGCCCCCTTGCTTGTCCTGACTTGCTTTGAGGCTAAAGAAGACTTTGAGGGAGCCAAGAGTTGGAAAGAATAAGTCTATATTTGGAGAGGCATCTTGGAGGGCACTTCCATCATTGCTATCTGACCTTTTCAGGACTCAGTTTCCTCATTTTCCAGTAAAAAGAATTTACTTTTCAAGGTGTTGTGATGATTAACTGGATTACAGATTATTACTTACAAGTATCTGGAATTTCTTTTGTTGTTTTTGAAAGACATATTATGTATCTCAGGCTGACCTGGAACTTGATATGTAGCCCCAGGCTGCTTTGGAACTCAATCTTAGTTAGCCTTCTGAGTGTTAGGATCACAGGTTTCTATTCCTATGTCTGGCTAAATCAAGCTCTTTAATTTTTTCTTACATATTCATGTATGTGTATATACATGTGCTATGGTGCATGTGTGGAGGTTAGAGGTCAACTTGCAGGATCAGATTCTTTTTTTCTCCCCACTATGTAGGTTCTGGGAATCAAACCCAGGATGTTAGGATTAGCAACAACTGTCCTCACTTTCAGAGCCATCTTGTTGGCCTGATTAAGCTCTTGATATATATTATGTATGATGATAATGGTGATAATCATGAAAATGCCATAGAATTATCAAGCTTTCAAGAAAGCTGGGGAGTGGCTGGTGAGTGGCTGGAGAGTGGCTGGGGAGTGGCTGGGGAGTGGCTGGCTCAGTGGTTAATGACACCTGCTGCTATTGTAGAGCACCCAGTTTGGTTTCCCTCACCTACGTGTCAGCTCCTAACCATCTTTAACTGTAATTTGAGAGGCTACAGTTTTTTCTGGCCTCTGTGGGCACTAGGCATGTACACAGTGCACATACATACTAGCAAGTAATGCGCTCATACACATAAAATAAAAATAAATAAACCTTCAAGAAAAGAAAGACAGAGAGGCAAAGTTTAGCCGAACTGTGCTGAGGGCTTCTTACATCTCAGGTTTGCTGTGTGGTACCTGTAGTTGATGATGTGGTTGGTCTCGAGTGGAATTTGAGAATTTGCATTGCTGATAAGTACCTAAGGGACACTGATGTTATGGGGTGGCCACCATACTTTTGGGCTGTTCTAGGAGTGACTGGCCAGGGTCCTATGCTCAGCTTTAACAGCAGGGACTAACGTCCCACTTTCCAACACGGCAGCCTGGCAGTCATTACTTTGGCATTGAAATGACTTCCTCAGAGCTGCTGGTGACTTCAGAGGATAAAACAATTCTGTTGGCCCTGGGATTTTTCAGATGCGATTAATAGGATTGCCTAACACCTGATCAGGACATTTATTTCACGAATTCCTCCAGGTAATTGGTTTTTATGGAATAATTCCTGGTGGTACTTTCTCTTTTTCAGTGCCCCTGGGGATAGTTGAGATAAAAGACAAGTGTTTTGCCATAAAGTTTAATTAAGAAGGTTAATTAAGAGAAAATACCATGCAGCATACATCAAACTTTAATGCAGTTTGCGAACGGAGGTCATGAGCCCTCCTGAATCACCTGAGACTGTAGATCCCATCCCTGGCATCTGTAGATGTCATAATGCTGGTAATGCTGTGTCTTTACTGCCTGTCCCGGAGACACAGGGAGTAAGTGAGCGCCTTGCCTCTGTGTTTACCCCCTGAGGCATGTCGGGTTTCCATCCCCCATTACTCACTCCACACTGGGCTCCTCCCTCAGAAGTCAGCAGCTTTCCCTATTTCCCCCTAGGTTTACCACTGCATGCACCTAGAGCTGAGTTAGGAAAACCAGTATTGCCTTCGCTCAGTGGCAGTCTCCTCTGTGGATGCAAGGTAAGCGTCACGGTTGTTACGGCTGTTGTCATGGCTGTCCTCGGAGACACACCAGTGGGCCTTTCAGTCTTGCACCCTAGTTCATCGCTGTGTCATGGGACTCTGGGCTGGTTCTGCCAGTAGGTGGGAAAGAGATAGTTTTCGGGGTCTGTCATCCTACCTTTTCTTTGTTCTTCCTGGTCATTTCTGTCCCTCATCAGTCTCCCTCAAGGACCTCATGCTGCACACATTCCCTTCTTGTAGTCCCATTATAGAAAAGACGTCTTTGAGGAGACAGGAGGACAGGCAGGAGCATATCTTTTGGTACTGTTCAGCTTCATATTTAAAATCGCAACAGATGCTCACTGGAAGGTCAGAGGGCACAATTTTCGAATGTGCCATACGACTCCGGCTAGCAAAGTGACTGAGAGTAAAGGAAGAATCTAGTGAGTGTGGCCCATAACTGACCCTCAATTACTCCTGCTGGCCCTTCATTTTTTTTGATTGTCAGTTGCTCACAAGACATGACAACATGACAATGGGATAGACAGCATACTTTGTGGTGCTCAGTGCAGAAAGATGTGGGCCCTTATTAAAAAATTATTTAGAAGTTTTGGAATTGAACCATTTAAGAACTGAACTTCAGAGCACAAACCCTATGTGATGACCCATAAGACCATCCCTGGGTGGCATGATATCACATGACCATTTGTATCATTGATTACTGACGGGGTCAAAGACTTTGAATAACTTCCCTCTTTAAATTTTGTGAGACATCCAAGTCAGACCTTTCTACTGCCCTGCCCCTTTCTCATTTGCTATGACGTTGGTAAACCAGGAGAATCTGCACTGTTTTGAATGCTATTTCAGGGTCATGGGGCTTGAATGCCTTCTGTAGAATTGTAACAACTCTCTCAACTTAATGTGGTAGGCTGGAAACGATTCCTTAGGAATTAATAGTGCATAAAGAATTGTCTTCAGACAGTGGTTTGCTCAGACAGACTGTTATATACCAAAAGCAGGGAAAAGGATTTTAAGTTCACTTTTGGTCTGAACTTTTGATCACTGGGGAGGAAACTAAAACAAGGATTGAAGAACTGACCATTATGTATGATCTCTGTACACCCCTGTGCTGCTGTGCTAGGGCATGTACCGTGCGTGTGCTCTGTGAGTCGACAGAATAGAGCAAGGGTTCTTATCTGGAAAAAAGAAATGCAATTATCTGATAACGGCACTGGGACCTGTCTCTTCTGCATGTATTGGCTTTTTTGGGAACCTAATCTATATGGATGCACACCTTCCTAGGCCAGGATGGAGGGGGAGGGCCTTGGACTTCCCACAGGGCAGGGTACCCTGCCCCCTCTTAAGGAAGCAGGGGGAGGGAGGAGGGTTAGTGGGGAAGCGGGAGGGGACTGGGTGAAGGGGAGGAAGTGTAAATTTTTTTGAATGAAAAATAAAAGAATATAAAAAAAAGAAATGCAATTATCACATGGGCTTAGGTCTTCCTTAACAAGGCACTAGAAGCCGAAGAACAAGCCGTGGAGAGGCGAATGATAGCAGGCCAGCATCCACTTGCCCTTATAGTGGTGGAGAGGCACCTGTTATTCTCGGATAGTGCTCTGAAGCTAAGCAGTAAAGAAATAAACACAGGACCTGTGGATGCAGAGGTTGGCCCTGTGGGTAAGTAGTCCAGTTTTCCAGTTATTCAGGCCCTGCTGAAATGAATTAACTCTGAAGGTTGTCTCCACCTAGAGGTAAACCCCAGTTTTTACCATAACCTCCTTTCAGCAGTTGCTACACAAGCCTAACAACATAGCCTCGTTAGTCAGGGTTCTCTAGAGGAACAGAACTTACAGAATGAATCTCTCTATATAAATAGAAAGCAGATTTATTAGAATGGCTTTCAGGCTGCGGTCCAGCTAATCCAATAATGCCTAGCTGTGCATGGAAAGTCCAAGAATCCAGTAGTTCCTCAGTTCATGAGGTTGGATGTCTTAGCTTGTCTTCAATATACACTGAAATCCTGAAGAAGTAGGCCCTAATGCCAGTGAAGGAATTGGCTTGTTATCAAGATGAGAGCAAGCAGGCAAAGAACAAAAGCTTCCTTCTCCCACGTCCTTGGACTTCCAGCAGAAGGCTTGTCTTTTCCCAGTTCAAAATTTGGATTAAAAGTATGCTTTCCTACCTCAACGATTCAGATTAGAAGTGGGATTCCTATTAAGTATGGATACTTCATATTAAGCAAAACTCCTTCACAGGTGTGCCCTCTATTTTTGGGTGTTAGTTAATTACGGAGGTTTTCAAGTTGACAATCAAGAATAGCTATCACAAGAGCAAGCAACGCATCCCACATAGCCCAATGTCTGGATGCTCTGAGAGCTTCCAATGGTTCATAGCAGCTACAGACTGGAGTTGAAAGCAGCATTGGGCGTTGTCTTTCTTTCTTAGTAGGCGGAGGATGCAGACTTGAGGCAGGCGGCTCACAGCCTCCCCTTCTCTGCCCACACAGTGCACATTACTTAATGATGGTTTGCCTTAATGAATCTGCAACTTTACTAGGTGCAAGACTGATACATACCTAGTAAAAACTACATTACAAAATCTAATTTTTATCTCCTCTCTGCTCTTCCGTCTTTATTCTCTCCCTCCCTTCATCCCTTTGTTCCCCTCCCTTTCATGGTAGTGGTGGTGTTTTTGAAGCCAGGGCCCCACATATTTTAGGTAAGCATTCTGCCACCGTATCACCCCCGCCCTGCATCCCTGGCAAGCACAATATTCTTTTGTGATTCTGGGCTGTGTCAGTGAGCTATGGTGCTGTGGGATAATGCTCTTGTACCCTGTAAAGATTTGTCACTCATATTGGTTTAATAAAACACTGTTTGGCCAGTAGCCAGGCAGGAAGTATAGGTGGGGCAAACAGACAGGAAGTAAAGGCAGGGCAATGAGAACAGGAGAATTCTGGGAAGAGGAAAGGCTCAGTCTGCAGTCACCACACAGACATGGAGGAAGCAAGATGAACATGCTTCACTAAGGTACCAAGTCATGTGGCTAACCGTAGATAAGAATTATGGGTTAATTTAAGCTGTAAAAGCTAGTTAATAAGCCTGAACTAATAGAACAAACAGGTTTTAATTAATATAAGCCTCTGTATTTCTTTGGGACTGAATGGCTGTGGAACTTGGCAGGACAGAAACTTCTATCCATGTTATGACTTAACAACTGACCACATTATCATGAAGGAAATAACCCAGGACTCTGCAGGAGACCATCTATGTTACGACTTAACAACTGACCACATTATCATGAGGTAAAACCTAGGACTCTGCAGGAGACCATGCTGCCAGAATATCTTAGATACAGGGGATTCAATATGTTACAGGACGAAATCTACCTGATGTGTGACTTTTCCTAGGAAGGTGGATAAAGTGCCTCTTCACCACAGACAGAGCACTGAACATACCAAAGAAATGGTTCACTTGTCTAGGCGAACCATTGAGTTTGCTGGACTTACTTACGGGAGCATGGGAGACCCAAAGGCAGCTGCATTACCCAAAACTCATCCCAGAGTGGATGGTGACTTGTGGGAGCTGCATCCCTGGAGCATCCTGTACAACTTCAGCTGAAGGAGCCTTCTCTTCCCAGGGACTGTTTGCTGCTTATGTAATCCTGGAGGGGGTTTGTAGCACTTCAACCTTTCTCAGCCTTGCGAGCTACAGTCGCAACCTTATGACTCTCTGGAGGCTCCCTCCTCCCTTTATCAGGGAAGGGTTCAACCAAGAGCACACCCCCACTTCTTTTTAACATGGAGGTTTTGTCTTGGGTGATGTTGCCTGACCATGGACTAACGTAGGCAAGTAGGCTGAGCTGTGATGTTGCATTCAGGAAAGGTATTAGCGCATTTTTGGCTTCCCATATTTCAGCCATGACCACCCCCTTAGCACACAAGTGCCTGCAGTACTTCCTAGGACTGGCAACATCGCTTGGTCAGTTTAGCAGGGATCACTGGGAAGTTCTTCAAGTCATGCCCCCCATCAGGGAGTGTCTGGTCCACTGGATCTTCCGGTTCTGCCGCTGTGACTGCACTAATTGCCAATTAGCCAAAGTAGAACTCTCTGGAGCCCCTGAACCTGCTGCTTCTAAAGGTTTCTAATTTTCCCATCAATCTTATTCTCTCCATAACCGGCTCAACTTCTCTGTGGCTGGTAAATCCCAGAAGACCAGTTTCTTCTTGGAGAGTGGACAAAGGAGGGTTGGAAGAACTTTCTAGGATGATAATATCTTGGATCTTTGTAGGGTTATTTGTTTATTTATTTATGTTTTTGCTACTTGCATGTATGAGCACGGTCCTTTGTATTTCCCAGATTGCTGCCCTCTTTAATGCTTCTTCTTCTCTCTAGGGGACCCAGGTTTCAATCTTTTAACGAAACATTCTCTGTCAGCCAGAGCAAACTGTGAACCGTTTCTTCTAGTGACGTTCTTCTGCCGTGAGCTTCTCTTCGCACATTTTAAAGAGATGTTCTTATTTCACGTTCACATTTGAAGGATGTTTTCACTAGACACAGACTTCTCAGAGGAAAGCGTTTTTCTTTCAGCATTTAAAATATAGTTCCTTGAATTCAGTTTGCTGGAGTTCCTGTTGCTAAATCCTTAATCCAGGCTCGGCTTCCTGCATGTGATTAAGTTGCTTCCCTCTGCCTGCTCTGCTGTTTCTCTTTCCTCTCTACTTCTCAGCTGTCTGGTTCAGATGTGTCTGGACCCGGAGTTCCCCGTTGTATATCTGCTAGCCTGCCTTTTCTTCTGAGCCTGGGTCTTGCTATGCCCTGACCTCCTAATCCTCTTGCCTAAATCTCCTGAATGTTGAGATTACAGGGTACACCTAGCCATTCACTTCTCTTTTATTGCTTGCATTCAGTACTGAAATCACATGTCATTTGCTTTGCTGAGCATAATGATTACGGTCGTTCTACAGCCCTCACCTCCTCATTGCCACACTAGGTCATCTTACCAGCAGACGCTACGGTTGTCTTTTCCATTAGGAACAAGTCATGTATTCCTGTGTATAGTGGTCAGTTTTGAGTGTTATCTTAGACGTGGTTTATACTTTATATAAACCCATGACTCTGCTCTGCTCCAGTTAGGAGAGCTGTATCTGTATTTGACAACTCTTTCTGGTGGCAGCTTTGGTCTGGTGTATCCTCCAGAGGCACAGGTGTTACAGGCTGGTGGCCCCTCTGGGAGGTGGTGGAATCCCTTTTGAGATAGGGCTTCACAGAAGGAGACAGGTCCCTGGAGGCATGCCCCGGAAGGGCATCCTTTGCCCTTGTTCGCTCCTCTCTCTGCTGCTCTGACGCTGTGAAATAAGAAGCATTACTTACTACACTCTCTATTACAATGTTCTGCCTACAGAAGGCCCAGGAGACGCAGCAAATATCCATGAAATAGAATCTCCAAAACTAGAGTTCAAAACACAGTCTTCCTCTGGTAAGATGATTTTGGGCACAGTGATTGAAATTTGAATTTTACAGAATCTGAATAATGCTTCAGTGGTTTTTGCTTTTCTGCCCAGTTTTGATTCTGTTTCATGTAACTGACCATTGTGAACACTGGCTGGGGTTCCTGGAGAACCACGTCAGGTCCGCTTTGAGTGCAGTGGCACAGTGATCTCGCTACCTTTTAGTAGGCCACACCGCTTAAAGACTTCCCCTACCCCCTCATCACACACTGGAGGAGTTAGGGCCCAGGTATGATGTTAGGGGAGACACCCGGAGCACATCACACCACAGCGTGTTCCTTCCCTCTTGTTCTCTTTCTGTGTGTCTGCCCTCCTTTCTCGCATCTACGGTTGCTATGAACACTGACCCGACATAAGTGAGTTCCTCTTAGGGTGTGTCATCTCATCTTGCTCCACTCTTGTGGGCCTCAAGTGAAAAGCTCTAAAAGTTGAATTGTATCCCAGGCACAACGGAGTTCTTGTAATATTTCCCTCAGGGATTGTGTCCTCTCGACTGCCTCCAGTCGTTACTCTATTTCATTTCTCCCATGCTTAACGGGCACAGGAAGAGCAGGTCAGCAGGGTTTGCTCTGCCATGTTGGACATTGATATTAATTTTATCTCGAAAAGACATGTGAAGATCATAGTCCTTTCAGAACTTAGAGGATTTGAGATCTCAGTCCGACTATGGTTGCACCGCACGTGTGTGGTAGATGTTGGGAGAGTAAATAATTAAAGCACTGCTGTCACAGCTGTTCTACTGACAGAAACTCTTCGAGCCAAGGAGATATGTGCATTGTTTAATTTAGTCGTCTGTTAGCACAGTTTATGGGCCAGAAAGCAGGAAGTGATGGTTTCTGAGTCCACCACATGGGTTTTGCTTGGCTTGCTTAAACTAACATTTCTTGCAAGTTCACGCCATTGCTTCTCAGCAGCACAGATCAATAAACCAGAAGAGAAATCTACCGTCAGCTCCGGGACAACAGAATAAACATTCTGTTTGTCATTGTTTCCAAGAAATGGGCTCCAATTGCCAGTTAGATTGCTTGAGTAAATAAGATTGCTTAGCTTCTGCTAAAATAATAGAACAAGTGCTTTGTGGAAAAAGAACCACTCTCATTTAGGTGTTGCAAGGGACATGAAATATGAACAATAAAAAGTCTCTAATTATGAGAAACTAATTTGATTGCCTTTTCTGTAAATAATTCAATTACTAAAGTAGTAGTCCGAAGAAACAGAACAGATGTTTGATCTAGCGTCCCATAAAATATTTTGCTTGGCTACATACAAATTGAATTAAAATTGACTATATAGATGCTATTTCAGGAGCCTCAGTGCTGTGTGATAGGACCCAGGATTACCCAGAAGATTTATATTTATTCCATGCTATGTAACTGAAGTGAAGAAAGTTCACAAAGAATTGAAGAAATGGATCAGTAACAAAAATTGGAAACTATATATTGCTATATTGCTATGGAACATCTGAAATATAAGAATATAAATTACATCTTAATGTTTACTCAATACATATCTACTCCATAGAGTATGTAATAAACAGACTCCAAAGAAACGGGGACAGAGGCTGTGGTGACTTTAAAATATATCCACACATTTTTTGTTAGTCTTCCTTGAGAAAGGGTAAAGTCAGTTTCTTCTTCCCCTCCTGTGAATGAAAATGTCCTTGTGACTCACTTCTGAGCAAGGAAATGGCAGGATTTCCAAAGAGTAACTTCCAAGACCAGGTCAAGCTTGGTTTCCTCAGTTAATGCAAGCCAGGAGCCATGGCCCTGGAACCCTGAAGGAACCATGCTCAGAGGGCCAGGAACAGGCACCCAAGCCCCCTGTGACAGCTTGAGCCATTCACTGCCACACCAGGCCCAGCTCACCTTGAGATAATTGGGAGAAATCTGACCAGTGTCTCAGAAGAAACCGTAAAACAGAATCACCCAGTAAGGCACTCTCCAATTCCCTTTCGACCCAACTCGTGAGGCAGTATTTATGGGGCTTTAAGAAATTTAGCATGTAGCAATAAGAGGCCATATAATTCCAGTCTTGTGAATTCGTGCTTGGAAGTGCATGGAAGCCGGACTGGCATTAGTCATGTTTAATTAAATTATCTGGCTACCATTTTAAGAGTAAGAGAATGATTTCCTCAGATGAGGGTGGGCATCCCCCCGTTTCTCTGTAGTGAAGAGGGCTTTTGCCTTTCAGAGAGAAGTTCTTCTGTGTAGCCCAGGCTGGCCTTTGGGATCTTCCTTCGAGGGTTAACATTGTAGGCATTGTGCTGGTTAGGCTTTTGTTAACTTGACACAAGCTACAGCCATCTTGGAAGACAAACGTTCAACTGAGGAATTGCTTCTATCACATTACCCTGTAGGCAAGTCTGTGGGTTGATTTTCTGGATTCAGTGATTTATGTATGAGGGCCCCGCCCACGGTGGGAGATAGCACTGCTGGCCAGATGGTCCAAGGTGGTATAAGAAAGCAAGATGAACATGCCATGGAGAAAAAAAAAACAGTAAACAGTGTTCTTCCTGGTCGTTGTTTCTGTCTCCAGGTGCCTGCCTTGAGTTTCTGACCCAACTTCTCTCATTGGCATAAGGAAGCTGCGATATGAAATAAACCATTTCCTCCCTAAGTTGGTTTGTGTCTTGATATTTTATCACAGCAATATGAAAGAAAGCTAGACCAGGCATGTGTCACCCACCTGGCTTGGCACAGAAATCTTGTGTGGGTATGTGTCTTGAAACACTGCTCCTGAGCTAGGAGAACTGAAGTAAGAGAAAATAATTATATTTTGGGCTGGGGATGTAGCTAAACAGTAACGTATATTTATGTACAAAGCCTTGAGTTTGTTCCCTATCCCTTAAAGTGTATACTTTTGAAGTTTTGTACCCTGTACCCAAAATATTTATATTAAGTTGAAATTTCAGACTTCAGTGAGTTTCCATTAAAATGTTCCAAATACTGAATGGGAAGGTGAAGTTTGCCTGCCATTTGCATATTATTGTAGACTACATGAGTAGGCAATGACGTTGCCTAACATACACAAAACATGGCAGAATGGTAAAATGTGATGCTCAGGGAAGATGGACTTAAATAAGGACAAAGCATGACAAACAGGGTGGGGAGGGCCTTGTGGATTTGTGAGGCCAGAAAGCAAGAATAAGGATGAACGTAGCAGAGAACTGAAGTCCTTGTATCCCCAAAGATACCCAAGAACAGACTGGGAGATGAGAGCTCAGAGAGATGGTTGGACCAAGTTGATGATCAGACCTCCCCACAGAATGGTTAGCATGAACAGGTGAGTGCTGTGTGGCAGATTCTAGGTGTCAAGGGCAAAGCTCACCTTCCATCTCTGTGTTAAAAGGTCAGGCTTTGCTGCAGTATCTGGGCTATGTATGCATACAAGTGCACACATCGCATGAAGCATCACATTGGCACAGCTACTTTCTGGCTGGACCTTGTTTCCTTCACAGCATCCCTAGGATAGCACTGCAATCATATCCTCTGAGCCGTGATGGCCACTTCTCTGAGACTGTAAGAAAGCTAGCAGTTGAGATCCTGGCACAACACTGAAACACCCAAATTAGTAACAAATGATAAATTGAAAGGAAAAGAAAACAAATATCTGGAATCTTATTTATAGACAGTTCACAACCTTGGACACCATGACTAAAACCTGTAATACAATGACATGCAAGATATGGTACACACTGTGTGAAAAAGACGTTTCTTTATTCTTTCTGTTTGAAGCCTTTTTACAAAGGAAGCACATGCCTCTGGAACACGATCCTGTAGGCTGTCTGTCTAGTAAACAATGGAAATTTACTTGTCACAGCTTGGAAGACAGAGAAGTCCAACATCAAGATGCTGGAAGGCTTGGCATCTGGTCAGGGCAAGCTTCCTGGATTGGCAATGGCACCTTCTCATTGTAGGTGTGCACAGGAAGGGGAGAGGGAATTCTCCAAGGTCATTGTAATGAGTGTCAGAGACCACTTACCAAAGTATGGGCAGGGAAATCAGAAAATTAGTAAAGAGGACGAAGATGCAGACGTGAGTGAAAATAATAAAACAGAAACATAGGATAGTACTGGGAGGGAATTTCAGTGAATACTGAAATCGCCTGTGTTTAATTTTCCATACACTTTTATACCCCAATGCAAAAGGGGGAAGAAGGCAACAAAAGACTACTTTAACATAATACAAAGGACAACTAGAACAGTTAGTTGCTTTAATACTTTGAGCCATCAAGCCATTAACCCATTTATTAGCATTCTGTTGTTTAGGTAGTGAACCTACTGTAGGAGCCAGCCATGATAAGCTAAATATGAGCAGATCACCCAAAGGAAGTTCTTTACTTCCAACCATTATCATCTGCCAGTGTAGGACTCAGCCATAGATAAATTTAATAGAGGCCCAAGTGTACTAAAAAGGAGCATGGACCTCTTGTTCTGTTCTGCCCGGCTCCCGTCCGTCCGGCTAGCTTAACTCCCGAAATAATTACACAGAAACTGTATTCATTTAAATGCTTCCTGGCCCATTATAACTAGCCTCTTCTTGGCCAACTCTCACATCTTAAACTAACCCATTTCTATTAATCTGTGTTTACCAAGAAATCGTGGCTTACCGGGAAAGATTCAGCATGTCTGACACTGGTGATTTCATGGTGGCGGCTCCCTCTCTCACTCCCTTCTTCCTCCGAGAATTCTCTTCTGTCTGCTCCACCTACCTGATTTCTGCCCTATCAAAAGGCCGAGGCAGTTTTCTTTATTCAACCAATGAAAGCAATACAAATACAGAAGAACCTCCTACACCACCTGAGTCTCAGTAGTTTACCCTGAAGCAATACCTGGTTGCAGGAAGAGCCACAAATGGAGATTACCTGAGCACCACCCAAGAACAGACCATCCAAAGGAAATGCCTAATGTTCCAACCACTGTAGATAGGATCACCTGCTAGCACACACTCACCAGGGTACCCCTAGACAAATGTCAGCCACTCAGGGGTCTTGAACATCAGAAACCCCTCACCCCCACCTTTACTACTATAAAAACCCAACTCTAATTGAGCTCGGGGCTCTCCGTTTATTCCAATATGTTGGATATGCAGAGATCGAGTTTGCAAACTTGCATAAAATAAAGGTTTGCTTTTACATATGGAGCTCAGTCTTCTTGTTGGCTCTTTGGGGATTTTGTGGATTTGGGCATAACACCTACCCTAGACAAAGTATCCTGAAGGCAGTCACTCCCAAGGTCAAACCTCCTATTTGAAAAGAAGGAGCATAAGTGTGCTTGCATAGCCTGACCATTTGTCAAGGTAGACTGGATCTACCTGTATGGGCCATCTTAATGTCAAAAAAACCAAGTGACCACATCCTGGGCCAGGGTGTGTAGCCCTGGTTGTAAACAATTCTGAGCAAACTCAAACTCTCTGACCTTCAGACAAAGTGGAAATAGGCTCACATTTTTGGGCCCCCACAAAGGAGGTCATGAATCCCATTTAGAAGGGCTCTGCCTTCACTACCTAATATTTACCAAAGACTGTATCACCCAACACAATCACACTGGGTGTCATGTGGTGTGGGAGGTCCTTCTGTCCATGTGCAGCTTTCATTGGTTAATGAATAAAGAAACTGCCCTGGCCTGTTGATAGGGCAGAACTTAAGTAGGTGGGGAAGATGAAACTGAATTCTGGGAGGAAGAAAGCATAGCCAGTGAGACGCCATGGATCTGCTAGAGACAGACACTGAGAATTTTACCTGGTAAGCCACTGCCACGTGGAGATACACAGATTAATAGAAATGGGTTAAATTAAGATGTAAGAATTAGCCAATAAGAGACTAGAACTAATGGGCCAAGCAGTGATTTAATTAATACAGTTTCTGTGTGGTTATTTTGGGGCTAAGCTAGCCGGGCAGCAGGGACAAATAGGCCTCCTCCCTGCAAAAGTCATGGTTTGGATGGTTATCTGTGTCCCTTAGGTGTTTGTCTAATTAGAGGCATGGTTTCCAGGGTGACAGTACTGGGAGCTGCTGTGGAACATTTGAAGGGCTTAGTGGGAAGTCTTAGACCAAGGATGTTAGGGATATGTTCTCCTGAGATTCCTTGAATTTTCTGAGAGGGGGCAAGGGTACCCCCTTAGTTCTCTCTGCTTTCTCCCCTATATGACTTCACCATTGCCATCTGCACAGACAATGCAGCCCTCACTGGACACTGTCTGGGTAGGCCCTTTAGATTTTGAACCTCCAAACACTGACTAGTCAAATAACAGTACTTGTAAAGGAACATGCTTCTAGCATTTCATTACAGTGACAGTACTGTTTCAATATATGAATTTTAGCGAGCTCAGTGGTTAGGAGCACTGCCTGCTCTTCCAAAGGTCCTGAGTTCAATTCCCATCAACCACATGGTGGCTCACAACCATCTGTAATGAGATCTGGTGCCCTCTTGAGGAAGAGACCTGGTTAGTTGTATCTCATCAACTTAGACCATGAAACCCAATATGGACAAGTTCAGCAGAACTGCCATATACAGGCTGCCCATGCATGCTTCAGAATTGGCAGGGCATAAATTTTTTAAAAAATTTTCAGCTATTATACGTTTGTATTCTAGAGCTATCTTTAACTTATTTGGGTTTCTCTCAGTATTCCAGATTCTGTGACATACACAATGTGTGATATGTTTACTTTTTAAATATGTCCTGTTCTCTTAAAAATCCACGGGAGGTTTATCCACAGCTCTCTGGAAGGAAATCATCATGGCTCAGTCCTCCTTCTCTGGTGGGTATGCAGAGGCTGACAATTAAACTTCTGATATCTGCTTCCTTTAATATCCTTTGTGGTTTGTAGCATGTATCTCCTCAGACTACCTCAGACTACATCAGACTTTTCAGGACCAGCACACGTTAGATAGCATCAATGTTTGCTCCTGTTAAATTGGTGGGACTGGTGGGTTTTAGGGGAAGACAATATTAACTTCTTTTTCCTCACACATGATAAGGAAAACTAATTAAGGTAATGGGCCAATTATAGAAGCTGATTTCGCTGCTATGATGTGTCCCTGAAGGCACGGTTTCTGATATAATGAAAGTCTAAGGTGATGGAGTGTGCAACCCCAGTGCTAAGGGCTTTTGTGCACCTCCATGGTTACTGTGGACTTACTCAGTTATCCTGTGTTCTCACAAGACACTAAGAGAACTCTTCTCAGGGCCCCAATGGTCCTGTGAGTTGTCTGTGGGAAGCTACTGTGAGACAGGTCAAGAAGACCCAGACAAGGGCAGGCACAAATGTCAGGATTGCAGCTTGAATATACTGTGTGCCTCGCCTCAGGTGCTTGCCATGATGTCTCAATATCATAGGTTTTTGAGAAGCAAAGACAGCTACAGGCCAATGGGAAACAGAACAAATCTGTTAAAGGCAAAGGTGTTTGCTTTGCATCCTGGGTTGAGAGATGCTCAAATCCCACCAGGGTACAGAAGGCAACTTACAGACACTCAGGAGAGCAAAGCAGAGAGAGTGAAGTGATTTAAAAAAATGTCTGTTTTAGCCTTCTGGTTCCATTATTGTTTCCCTAGGCCAAGATAGGGAGTTTATATTTCTTCTTACACAGGAGTTCATTCTCAGATAGAGCCTATCCTGGCTCTGTGGGTGAATATGCAGAGATAATGTGCACGTTTCCAATGTGAGAACAATTTGGAAACCAGGACATGTAGATTGGCAGTGGAGAGCATACCTAGGCAGTCTTGAAGCAATCTGTGCATCCGCTAGAACAGGCTCTGGCTTTGATGATGGATGCTTGGCATGCATCAAAAAGAGTGCACAGCAACCAAGGACACACACTTGGGCTGGAGGCCTGAGCTTCGGCTCTGTGCTCTCCTCCTTTCCCGGCATGCTACAGACCTCTAGCAAGTTCTTATTCTCTTTGTGTATGTTTCTTTACTTTTGAAATGGTATAAGAATATTTGCTTCAGAGATTGTTGAAAGGTTCAGACTATCTCTGGTCTGCAGAAAAGCATGGACATTTATTCGTCCAGGAACTTGGATACTGGTGTTTTTGCAGCTATGCTATCCACCAGATTTTTGATTGCTAATGAGACTCTTCACTTCTATAGTGACACCAAGCCCTTTATCTGTGAAGCGAAACTTCATTCCCATTGGTCACTCTATTATTCTATATATCCTTGTGTGTGAAATTCATAGCAAGACCTTAAGGATGCTGTGGACATGGCCACTAATATACTGACAGCATCTGTGGGAGGTATGAGGAGCTGTGTGCTCCTCTCTCAGGATCTGAAATTGTGACACACAGAGACACAGACACACACAGACATACACACACAGACACACACACACACACACAGAGAGAGAGAGAGAGAGAGAAAGAGAGAGAGAGAGAGAGAGAGAGAGAGAGAGAGAGAGAGAGAGAAAGAGCTCTTGGACCCTGCAGTTTATCTGTACAGCAAGAAAAAACAGGCAGGCTTTTTTTTAAAAAATCAACCATGTGATGGTTTTCCATCAAAAATGAAAACTTTATGGTCCAGACTGTGTAGAGCATGACTAACATTAAGATTAGGAAATATCTATTCCATGATCAGAAGAGAGGAAAAGCCGAAGATTTAAAAATGGCAGTGAAGCTTAGCAGCTATCCAGGCCCAGGCAAGTGTGTAACTGAGATGGGAGATATTAACCAAACTTTGCTGATACCCCCAGGGAGGGAATTGGAAAACAGAGCAACTGAGCCAGGATTTAAGAAAATATTTTTAGTAAGGCAATTTCTACAATATTTAGATATTTTACTTCTTGTGCACTTGGAGAAACTTTAAAATCTCAAGTTGGATAGGAAAGAGATGTAGCCAAGTCGCCCCATGCCCCGCCCACATTCATTGAGAGGATGAGGAACCTTCAGTCAGTGCTTGGTGTCTTTAGGATCCTTAAAAACATGTTTCCGTTTCCATTCTCCCTTTATTCTTTAGTTACAACCAGAGATGTGTTTCATATGACCTTAGCTTTTGTTCGTGGCTTTGAGCTCTTTGCAAAGAAAACATTGCTGAAACGGGGCAAGAAGTCATTATGGATTTGCAAATATTTTCTCAAAGGTCTAAGGGTCACTGAACATGGGAAAGTGGGAGACAGGAAAAATTAAATACTGAAAGTAAAAAATATTGAAAGTAAAAGCTTTAAGAGAAGATAAGCAGAAAAATTCAATGAAATTAGTCTACCACAAGGGTCATGGTGTTACAAGAATCATGTCCAGGGGACTTGGTAAGGGGAAGATGCATCTCAAAAAAAAAAAAAAACCACAAAAAAACCCAAACAAACAAAACCCAAAAAATAAAAAATAAAACGGGCAGTTGCAATGAGACTTTAAATGGGTAACGCTGTGAGTTCAGTGTTTCCCAACAGCTCAATTTTCAAAACCCAGGCAAGGTCTTCACTATTAGCAGTTCACAGAGAATCTTTTCAAAAGCCCAGGATATTGTATTCAGTTTGAGGCATTTCACTGCTAGGAAGATGAAGGCAAACCGTGATGGGAATTCAGAGTTTAAAAACATACCCAACAAAAATAGTTAAGGGTCTAGGGAGGGCTGACTTTCCAAGAGAAAGTATGAATAAATAAGAGCTTGGTCTGCAAAGTCTAAAGAGAGGAGACACAATTCAATATGTGTCTTCAAACTTAGCGGGAAAGCCACAAAGTAGCAAGTGCTGCCTCATTTACATCTCACCGACTTATTCCGCGATCAGGGTGGTTCCTCAGTTCACATAATGGTACGGACATTCATTTCTTGGTGTTCTGTCTATGTGAAGCATTCGAAAGCCTCTACACACACACCCACCCACACAGCCCAGTCTTTCCCTTCCCTTCCCCTGCATTCGCTTACATTGTCCCTGTTGATGTTTTGTTTTTCTGTCCTGGTGATTGAATCCGAGGCTTTCTACCTGCTCTGTGGCTTCTCTGTCAGCGAAGTCTCCATTTCACAGACATTCGAAGCTGTACCCTCCATTGTGTCTCTGAAGGACTTCCCTTGCTTGGCTGAACCCAAGGCTGCCAATCGCCGTTCCGCCAAAGTCAACTGCTGTAAAATCCGCAGAGATACCTGACATGGTCGTCCCAAAGGCTCCGCTTTGCTGGTTGTGAGTTCCTGAGAGGGACAGTGGTGGAGGAGGGAGTGTAGTTTGCTCTATGCAGTCTAAGGGGGTCATGGATGTGTGACTTCAATGGCATAGAGGAGACTAAGCAAAGGAAATAGAACCACTGGAACAAATTATATAATACACAGGAACAGGTAAGAGGCTCAAAATATATAGTTTTAATATTCTTGCAGCCTAGAGGAGACAATTTCCTCCCATTTTGAGTTATTTCCTGACTGCTATCTTCCCTACACAATTTCAAGTCTTCTGCATAGCACATCTGTCGAATAAAGGGCTATCCAATGTGTTTTAAGGATGGAGCAGCACAAAGACAGGCTGCTGATTCCTGAGATGGAGAAATGTCTCTAACTTTATTTAAAAGGCTTTCTGGCTGTGTGAGCCATAGATTGCTTTGTGCCATGGTTGGGTAGCTGTATACGTTCTATCAACGAGAGCACTCGGCCGAGGAGTTAAGCAAACGTTGTCTTGTGCTGCCAGCTGGCCTTCAAGATGTGGAAGCCCCATGTTTATGGCCAACTAGTATTTTTTCAAGAAAATATAAAAATTGTCATCCTCTCTGTCAGTCAGAGCCTACTGAATCAACATTTGTGAGCACAGACTACAGCAAAACAATGTTTTCCTTGACTCGGGGTATAATCTTACAGAGAGAGTTTTTTTTTTAAAAAAGTGTCGAGTTTAAACGCAATAAAGCACAAGCACAAACAGGTATTAATATAAGCCATCTCAACCAAGTAAAGGTGTTCCTGGAAGCAACACCTGCAGCTAGGTAACTGGAATTAAATGCTGACTAATACAGAATTAGAAGGACAGTAATGTCCCCATGTGACCAGCAGGGGTCACCAGGCCACCAGGAAAGAAACAGGAGGGTGGGCATTTTTCCTAGCCAGGAAACAAAGCGTAAGCCCTCATAGAACTCAGCCTAACTCAGACCCCAGAAAAGTGCGCTTCGATTGCAACAATTCATGGTCTCTGTTGGATGAAAGGAGAAGACCCCAGGGCCAGCACCCGGGCTCTGCTGCCTTTAGGGGCTGCGAATGGAGTCACAGAGTCTGCATAGCGGAGTAGATGAGAGAGAGAGCGAGAGCGAGAGAGAGAGAGAGCGAGAGAGAGAGAGAGAGAGAGAGAGAGAGAGAGAGAGAGAGAGAGAGAGAGAGAGAGAGAGAGAGAGGAGGGAGAGGGGCTCATTTTTTGAGTTCAGGCACTGTGTTGCTCTAAATCCAGAGACCCAGAACACAGAGCTCAGCTTCCAGACATTTTTTTCTCAGCTTTAAGTGCAGAAGAATAAAAATGGTTCTGAACCCTTACCTTTCAAAGACTGTTGCAAAATACCTTTTAAAAAAACACAGAGGACAGTGGAGTTCACCAGGTGGCTTTTGGCTATCAATGTCTGTAGTAAACAGCAGGCACTTCCATCTTGGGGCTCCTGAGTCAGTGTGTCAGAGTGCCTTGAGGGCAAGAGCCAGAAGCCAGCATTATGGAGACTACTGTCATGCACTGCCCCAACCGCTCATCAAACATACACATCCAGTGTCTGTAAAGGACTCAGCCATGCAGATATGCACCATTGTAAGGATGACCAAAGGAAATGCCACACAGAGCCAAAGAACCTTGGGGTTCTGCTTGCGAATGTGTAAACACTTGCTGTTTGGCTGACTTTCAGGCCAGAAGAGAACAAGACACAGAAGTTGAGTCCTGTCCAGACACTGAAGAAGGAAGACGTGACCTGCCCTGCTGAAAAAGGTTTGATCAATCAAACCTGAGAAATCTCCGGTAGGAACAGGTGGCCCGGATGTCTGAGTTCTACATCCAGAACAGATTCAAGACTGCTGCCTGAGATGATCAAGACTCACAGGATACTCCAGTCAGGACTTGATCATAATTCTAAATTTTCTTTAGGTCCCAATAAGATTATTAGTGCCCCCAACCAGCAGGAAGTAGCCTGAAAACTATGCCTACATTCCCAAAAAATGGACTATGGATGTTCTCGCTTTTTTTTTTCTTAAAAAAAAAAGAGGGGGAAGTGGTGTGGAACAATTGTTTATATTCTGTCAATTATGTTTTAAATAAATGCTGACTGGCCAGTAGCCAAGCGCGAAGTATAGGCGGGAACAACCAGACAGGAAGTAGAGGCAGGTCAATGAGAACAGGAGAATTCTGGGAAGGAGGAAGCCCATTCCTCCCCAGTCCTGTCCAGACACGGAAGAAGGAAGATGTGACCTGCCCTTCTGAAAAAGGTACCGAGCCATGTGGCTAAAATATACTAGAATAATGGGTTAATATAAGTTATAAGAGTTAATAAGAAGCCTGAGCTAATGGGCCAATCAGTTTATAACTAAAAAAAAAAAAAAAGACACAGAAGTCAACATTCTCAAGTCCTAACGCACTGGAGATGGTTTTCTGACTTCTCCAAAAGCTGGCCAAGTGCTCTCTCCACACTTAGAGGTGATACGGACTTGGGTCCTCATTCTGCCTTTCTCAGTCCTCACTGTAAGAGTTCTGCCTTACAGTGCCTTGAGACAAGGTCGCCAGTCTGTTCCATCTATTTGTGAGTGTGCTCTGCACTTCTTGGTCAAGGAGGAGACAGATTTCAATGTTTCTTTGAAAGAATCTTAAGTGTAATTATAACTCTGTCCAGATTCTTCAGTTCCTCTCTTTGTTTAACAGACTCAGAGATCCCTGAGGCCACTATTATTATTATTATCAGTTTAGAGGCGTGGTATCTTTTTTCCGTGTTCTAGCCTGTAGTGCCCAGACAGAGGGTGGAGACTAGCTTGAACTCCTTATTCTCAAATTTCCAGATTTCGGTTCTGACATCTTTCTCAGAAGCACTTAATTCATGGGTACTGAATTCCGAAAAGTGATACTCTCCACAGAGCCTTTATAATCAGACAAAACCTATGCAAGTGTATGGTAAAAAAAAAAAAGTGATAGTATGTGTCCAAAGCAAACATATTTCTTCAGCATTCCATTTAGGGGCTAGACAAAGTGAGGACTCCCATTCACAAAACTATTGACTTGAAAGCAATCAGATGCCCACAGGGCTTTGTGAATGATGTCAATCAGGCTGAGCTGAAATGATAAGCTTATTGTATGTTCATTCCTAGCTTGAGAATTTGCCATTAAATTCCCAGCTAATTCTCTATTTTTATGAATATGCATATTTAAACACATTTAGATGTATATTCCATAAACATAATACACTAGTCATTGCCTTCTTATGACCAGTTAAGTATAAATTTTAAAATGGCTCAGCTATCCCAAGAGAGTATTTTGAACAAGCCGGAAAACAGAATTAAACATCATGCAAAGTGGTGACAGAGTTAACGTTTTTGTTTTCTTTCCCAGGGACTCTTAGAATATTATATGCAAGCAGTGCAGGCTAAGGATGCGTACAATGTCAACTCAAAGTCACTCAGATTGCTTTGCAGGCTTAAAAAGATCCTTTGCAATATTCTTCCTCAAATTTCACAAGTGTACAAAATTTACTCATGAAATAGTTGCATATAGATTGCATTAAATATTAATATGATTAAACTGAATGTATGCCAAGATAGAAAGTGGTTAGCTTATTGCGAGAATTTCTACTTTAGTTTCTCCCATTATCCAGTGGCTTCTGATAAAGAGAATCTCTAGGAATATTTCCTGCTTGATTTCATGATAAATCATAGAATTCAAGATCTTAGCTTGACTCTTAGACTTTCTACTGAAGGTAAATGAGATCTTCTTGGAGGCTTTACTTGAAAGCTACTGGGTTGGTACTTAGAATGATAAAGACGTCTAAGCCACAGAACAGCAGAAGACAGAGAACTTGATCCATGAAACAGTCCCTGCTCGTAAAGGAGGAGGGCCATATAAGGGCTGGAAGAGGATGGGGGAAGGGATGGAGGTTGTCACTTGGTGATACTTAAACATCTTAAGACCAGCTTAGAAACAGTTCTATCTGAGATAAATTGAGAAGGCATCCAAACAAAATAGAGACCTAGGCCCATTTGGAATCCAGAGAGGAGACCCCTACAGCTATAATTAGGGTATTAGGGTATGTCTCCCAATGCCATGGTGCTGGGATGAGGAACATAAAGGGAAAGGTTAGGTCATGCAGGCTCCATCCTCCTGAACGAACGATGAAGATAAAGGGCCTGTGGCCATGAGCATCTCTTATTCTCAGTTACCTCTCTTTGCCTTTCAGCCTCAAGGTGTCAAGGGCAAAAGTCCCTTGCCTATTCCAGTTTTTTGATTTTGGAACTTTAGGATTTAAGAACCACAAGACAATAAATTTTTGTTCATTCTAAATCATCTAGTTTGTGGTATGTGAGAAAAAAATGAAGATAGATTATTCTTAATAAGTGTGGCCTTAAAAACCATCAATGTCTTCACCTGCTTTTGGTAGACCCGCGGGGCAGATGTACAGGTCAAAGAGGGAGTGCAGTCAAAGTGAAACCTGCTGCTTCTTAACCTAAAATTAATAATAAGAAAAGTAAAGGAAAGGGGAGAAGGAAGGAAACACAGCAAGTATTTAGGTACTAGAAAAAGCAAGGACACAACTGTCCCCAATGAACCCCCAGAGCAGATATAGCCCTGTCCACACCTTGAGTATAGCCCAATGAGATACTTTTTCACAATTCTACTCTTCAAAATAAGGAATAATAAATTTGTATTGTTTTAAATAAAATAAAACAGGATCTCAAAGTTCTTCGCATAGATCAGAGAACACAAATTCAAATACAAGCCAGGGCTGACTATATAACCCGGATGAGTCCTTTGGCATGCTCGCTCTTCCCCTCCTCTGGACTTGACACTTGTCTGAAGCATGGGCAAGCCTGCTCCACAGGAAGTGGAGAAAGTCTTCAGCTAAGTCTCATCAGACCAGGTGGTCTGCACGGACAGAAGCCCTGAGCGTGGGCCCCTGACTGCCAAAAGCACCAGCTGACCACAGGGAACAGATGAGTTTAGAACTATCCAGCTCACCTAGAAGCTGACAAGACATCATCAATTATAACGAACTTAAAGGAAATTAGACTGCATTATTCCCAGATTTCATAACTGGGAAAATCTGTTTGCATATAATTTTTACATGCCACCACTCTGAAGGTATTCTTTTTAATATGACCAAGACTGAAAGAAATGCTTCACTTATTCTGTGGATTAATACTTTAGTCTTGTAGTATTATTATTATTTTTTGTCTTGTAGTATTATTAAACACTTTCAATCCCTGTTATGTTGTAAGGTGAGTAAGAGTGAGGTTCAATACTGTGCATCACACATTTTTGTGTGAGGAAATTTGAAGGACAGTCAGCAATGTATTGTTTTAAACTAACCTTTACCTCTGATATTCCAGAACTCGGAATACCATATCTTCTTCTTTCATCTTAAAAATGTATTTATTGTGTGTGCACGTAGGTGCATGCGTGTTCATATATGTATGTCACAATGCTGTGCAAGTGGAGGTCAGAAGAGAACTTTTGGGAGTTGTTTTGCTTCCTTCTACCATGTGGGCTCAGAATGTTAAGCATCTTTACCAGATGAGTCAACTCCCACTGGCTGCTCTTTATGTTTTCTTCCACTAGGATCCATGCGCTAGGCAAGTACTCTACCACCGAGATGCATCCTCAACCCCTTAAAAATTTGGAGATTAATTCCTGAACATGAAGGTACATTCTCTTTTTCCTTTGTTAAAGATCCAGAAAACCCCAGGGGCTGTCTAACCCACAACGTGTCAACTGGTAGTTTGAAGGCTAGTTTGGGCCACCAGATATGTTTCCTTTGGCCTTCACTGTTCTGTCTTAAAAATTTAGTTATGGTGCTAAAAAACAAATAAACAAAAAAGTCTTATCAGAGAGATGGCTTAGTGGATAAAGGTATTTGTTACCAAGCTTGATGATCTGAGTTTGATCGCACGGTGGAAGGAGAGACCAACTTCTGAACTCCTGAGTGTTGTCTTCTGACTTCAACTTACGTGCTATGGCATGTATACAGCCCAACTCATTTGAATACACAAGTAATAGTAACAATAAAATAATAACAATAATAATCCCTAAACAAAACTAAAGTGGACTGAGGAATGATGCTTAAGATTGACTTCTGGCATCCATAAGTAAGTACAAACACATAGATGTGTACCCCTACAAACAGACACACGTACAAACACACAAATATGCATTATAAAATCTTGTGAGAAAACATGAAGATCTGGTATTGGGCTTACATGCCAAACAGTGCAGCCTAGGCTTCGGTGTTGAACCTGAACATCCTACAAGTGGTGGAAAAATGCTCTAAATTTCACTGTCTTCGTTAGGATTTCTGTTGTTGTGAAGAGACACCATGACCACAACAGCTCTTATAAAGAAAATATTTAATTGGGGTGGCTTACATTTTAAGAGATTTATTCCGTTATCATCATGGTGGGGCACGGTGGCATACAGGAAGACAGGGTGCTGGAGAAGTAGCTGAGTGTCCTACATCATGGTTTGCAGGCCACAGGAAGTGGTCTGAGATACCGAGTGTGGCTTGAATGTATACGGGACCTCAAAGCCCGTCTCCACAGTGACACACTTCCACCGAGAGGGCCATATGCATTCCAACAAAGCTGCACCTCACAATAGTGCCACACCCCTTGAGAGCCATTTTCTTTCAAATCACCAAATCCACCAAAATGCTCTTCCCCAATGTCTGGTTAGTGCACCTCCTCTGTCCTGTGACTCAAATAACCTTTGCTAAACATTTGAGTTTGTTGCCCTGATCCTCTCCAATCTACTCATTTCATCCATAGAAATCTGAGAGGCTCAGATTAAAGAGAAGCAGCAAGCAGTGAGTGATCCCTACAGGGCTACCTGGTGCGGTGTCCAAAGCCGTCAGTCTCTTTCTTTCACAGGCTGAAGGAAGAGGGACTTAGAAGATGCCTGGGTGGAATAGGAGTGTCCCGGAGGGGTGGAGAGCAGCTTTGGACATCTGAAATCATTGCTGGGGAAGCTCTCTGGTAAGCAGAACGAACAAACTTCCTTACTTCATTATTTTGAATCTTCCACATTGGGCTTGAAATCTTTGTTGGGAAAATGCTGTTCTAGTGATGATTTTGGTTGACTTTGAAATGCATCAAAATATCTCAAGATCGAAGGAAGTTGAGGTCGCCTCTACCCTGGTGGTTGTTGCAGCTTGGAAGTAGAGTACTCTCTAGGCCTATTAAAGGTTAAAGGTTTGCTTGCTAGTCTGAGGCATTCCAGGAAGTGAGAGGTCCTTTAGAAGGAGGATACCTAGTGGGAGGTCTTAGGTCACTGGGCCTATGCTTTGAAGGGGATAGTGGGACTCCAGCTTTTCTGTCTCTTTGCTCCCTGGACATTGAGGGTATTTTTTGTCTGGTGTTCCCACAATGATGTGTTTCTTCATTGCAGACCCCAAAACAATGAGCCAAGGGATCATAATAACCTCCAGAAGAGTGAGCCACAATAAAACAGGTTTATGTTTTCGCTGATTTTTATTTTGCATTTTAAAGTTGTGTGTGTGTGCAGATGCACGCACTCACGTGCGCAGATGAAAGAGGACGGCTTTAGACGTCTTCCTCAGTTGCTGTCCACCTGATGCTCTGTGGGCTGTCTCCTGAATCTGAAGCTCACTGATTAGGCTAGGTCGGCGGACTGTCAAGATCCTGGGAGCTGTCTGTTTCTGCCCTCCCCAGGGCTGGGGTGACAGATGAGTGCTACCATGCCCAGCTTTTATGTGAGTACCGGGGATCTTTAAAAGTTTATTATGTCAGGCTTTTGTCACCATTAAAGAAATCTCTCTGACAAAGTGGCCAAATCTTCATTTAAAAAATATAAATTTCAAAGATTTCAGTTGATGTATTATTTATTCTTATTAAAAAGATATGGTGTTGAAGTGTGATATATGCATAGTATGTGAATCGATCAAATAAAGATTGGAGGAATTATCCTTTTAATCTCCTCAAGTATTCTCATTTGTATTCTTTCCTCCCTAGTGCAGATAACTGGGTAAAACCCAAACCTTTGCATTCTAGGCAATGAATTGACCCCATGCTATAGATCTAGTCTGAAGCCTTATCCTTTTAAAAAGATTTATTTTATTTTAAATCACATGTATATGCATGTGGGTATTTCCCCCTGTGGGTGTGGGTGCCCATGGAGTCCAGACAAGGGCATCAGATCCCCTGGAGCTGTAGTTATAGGTGATCTTGAGCTGCCCAACTTGGCTTCTGGGAACTGAACTTAGGTCCTTACAAGAGCAGTGTGTGTGTTTAACAACTGAGCCATCTCTCTAGCCCTCCTTCTCTGGTTTTTTGGAGACAGGAATTACACTCTGTAGCTTAGGCAGGCCTGCTACTTACTTTGTAGCTTAGGATGATTTAAACTCATGGACATTCTCCTGCCTCAGCATTGCAAATGCTGGGATTACAGGTGAACCACCTCACCTGTTTTTGAATGTTATCAGTTGTATGTATCAGAAAACTTCCAACATTTCTGGCTGCTTTGTAGTAAATGGTACACCATGGCCATTCTGCTCTACCATACATTAGAACAGTTCCCTGTCCAGCTGGGGTTTGCTGTTCATTTTCTGTTTCCTCATCTTTTTCTTGCCTTTTTAGTCTCTAGTTGAAATTTATGCTAATTTCTATTTATGGATTTATGGAACTTTTAGTTTCCACAAATGAGCAATAACTCATTTGCAATCACATGCAATATTCTCTTTGCCATTGTTCTGTCAAAACAGGGTCTCCACCTGCTGCTCACCTGGCCTAGAACTCCTATATACCTCAGGCTGGCCTTGGACTTGTAATCTTCCTGCCTCAGCCTCCTGAGTGCTGAGATCCTCCACTGCAATTGTTTTTCTGTCCCTGACTTTTGCTACTGAATCTCCTACAGTTCTGTTCCCATTGCTGCAAATGACAGAAAAGATTTCACTTTTTTTTAAAAATGGCCAAGTGGCATTCTTTTGTGCACATACCACATTAAAACATTCTTTGTAGAGTCTTTCTCTTCACCTGCTCATTAGCCATGCCCTATATGGCTTTTGGAATTGGCACCAGCCTCACCATCTCTGCCTGTGTTGAGATTGCCCTTATTTTGTTAGCCTCTGAGCCTATCATGTTCATGGTAGGAGACCGGTGAGCTAGTATTGTTTAGTTTCTATTCTCTGTGCTATAATTTGAATGTCCCCTTCAAAGCTCATGCTGAAAAATGCCACAGCGACACTTTTGAGACATGGGCATTTGCTCTCAGGAGTGGTTTAACACTGTTATTATGGGATGCTATTGGCTCTCACAGGAGCGGCCTTATTACACAAGTGACTACTTTTGCTTATAAGGCCCTCTGCTATGTTTTGGTTTGGCAGCTAGGCCCGGAACAGACAGATGCTGGTACCCTGATGCTGGGTGGTCCAGACTCGAAAGCAATGAGAGGTAGAGGTCTTTGTAAATCACCTAGTCTGTGTTATTCTGCTATGGCATTAAGGGTACAGCTTACAAAGCAGAGGCGCCTCTACCACACATAAGCTTGTCACAGCTCAAAACCTGCACAAAGGTCCCTCTTTTCCAGCTTCCACCTCTGACCTGCAGCCACCAATGTTGATGCCTATGGAGAACCAGGTTGCTGTCTATAAACTCCCATTTAAAAAGGAAGCAATGGTTGCTGAGAAGGAGGTCTTTACTCCCAAACACCCTGAGCTGGTAAATAAGAATATACCCAATCGTCATGGAAAGAAGGCCATGCAGTGTCTCACGTCTTCTGACTGTGAAGGGGCGGTTTGGCTGGAGCCATTTCTACTGGGTCCTTACCAATTAGGATGTTCAGTATCTCTGAGGATGCCTACTGCCACCCACCTCAGGCGATCATGGCTGCCACCTAGTGCCACGCTGCCCTCAGACAGGAAGGCCTCTGCCCAAAGGTCTGGAGGGTAAACAACCTGCAAGATTCATAAGAGGGGAGGAGGGGAGGCGCACAGAGATTCCCACAGAAGTGCTGTGCGTTCTGGTATCAACAAGAAAGCAGAGGTTGGGTCTGGCTTAGCAACTGAATTCCAGTTCAGAGGTGACATTGGCGGTGGGTGTGGTTAGCTGCCTCTGTGAAGTTGGAGGAGACTATTTTGGGTTGAATATAAAAGAAAGAAAGAAACAAACAAACAAAAAAGGAAGGATGGAAAGAAGAAAAGAAGAACCCCCCCCCTTGGGATCATTTGGAGTCCTGGCCTCCAGCTCCTCTTCCCTGCTAGAGATCTTTACTTTCTGATTTGAGTTACTGAAAGCTGTGTCATAATTGTTTACCAGCTCTGCTTCACGAGCACGTGTTGCTTTGCCTTGAGGATCAGAGGATAAGGTTTTCACCTGTTGGCCCACCTGACTGTTGGGGATATAAGCCTCCATGGTGCTATTGAATAAAGGGCTTCTTACCAGTTACTAGAGATCTGTGTCTCTGTCTGTCTGTGCTGTCTCTCTGTGTCTTTGTGTGTTTCAACCTCCAGCCCCTTGCCCGAAGCTCGCAAACTGTATGGAGCGCATAGAGGACAGATAGGCGATGTGCGCTGCAAGTGGAGGTTCCATCGAGATCAGGAACTAGGGAATGCTGAGAGGTCACCCTCGGGAGGTGAGGGTGGATTGGGGTATGTGTTAATCCTGACGTCCTTCACTCGGGCTTCCATTCCAGGCCGTGCAGGCGTGGCAAGTGGAAGTCCAACCGGGTAAGCGGGACAGGGTCATCCCGGCTAGGGATGTATTGGGGAACTAAGACGGGACACTCTCTGAGACAGGAGGCAGGAGGGTGAATTGAAGGCCTCAGAAAGATACAATGTGTACAGATGTATGCTTTGTATTGTGTTGGTTGTGTTGTCTTTTGTGTTCTGGACTGGAGAAAGATATTTGATTCTGGGAACTGCTAAGAAAGGTATTTTGACTTTAAAGTATGAGCCTAAGAATTTGATACTTTGGAAAAGAGGTTCTGCTTTTGTCTCCACAGAGGATGAGAACCTGAGGATTTATTCGAGATTTATGTGGTTTGATTCACCGAGACCTCCTGAAATGCTGCAGTAAAATACCCCCAAGAACGCAGCGGCCCCACTCAGCAGGAAGTAGCCAGACAGGTTGTCAACACCCAATTTCCCTAAAAGATTGTTTAAGTGGAGTCTCTTCAGTGGTTCTGGAGCAATAAGCCTGCTTTCCTGAGTTCCGCTCCACTCCATGCACCAGTTTGGACCCAGAACGGATGCAGCTGGGGCTAGAAGGCAGCTGGAGCAGAGCTTTGCTAGGCGGCCGTGGCGGAAGGCACGTTACCCTGGCCCAGACGGTGCCCACCCTGGGAGACCCTGTGGCGGTGCCAGGAGTATCAGCAAATGCTACAACAAGTGCTGGAGCCGAGACAAACTGGAACACAGACCTCGCTGGGCTGCCCGAGAAGGCAGCAGCGGGGCAAGGAGAAGGCGGTGGCGGTTCCACGCTCTGCATACCCAAGAGTCTGCGGCCCAGCGGTAGGCTTTCCCGCAGCACCTGAGAAACCCGCATAGTAGCGGCTGAAGGTCTCTGAGCCTGCCTGCTGCCTGAGCCGGTTGTGAAGGAGGCAGAGGCAGGAGGATCACGAGTTTGAGGACAGCCCAGGCACAATCAGATCCGTGTTTGTTTTAGTTCTTTTTCTTTTTTTGTAGTATGGAATAGCTCCGTTGGGGAAAGATATTCTTGGTTCTTTCAAAAACTGTGGCCTGAGAGACTGCTGGGATGACCACTCCAGTGCTGCCTTGTTGGTTTGGGTACCAGCCATCATACCACTGCCAATTACCAAAAAGATTAAGCAGACTGAGATGACCCTGTATCGAGAGAAACGAGATTTTGGAGTGACAGCTGTGGCATCATCGTGGCGTCTGCTGCTGCAGCCATGGTCACAGGACTGGCAATGGCACAAACATCGTTGGTGTTGGACACTGTGGATAAACTGAGACAAGTCAACGATGCTCTCCAGACTCAGAATGCCCTGAATGTCCACATTAAATTTGGACTTTTGAATTTAAATCAACAAACTGTCATATTGTAGGAGCAGGTGGACTTCTTATGGCTTATACAACAAATGTCTTGTTCATACTTTTATCATTCCATTTGTGTGACATCTGTTAATATTGCTAATGCCTCTTATTGCTAATGGTTACTTGAGTAGTCCTTGGAATGTTACAATTAGCACACCAGACTGTCGATACCTGTGTGCCCCGTTTTAGTCAAAAGGTTGGTAGAATACCACTAGCCCAAATGGGAGGCTGGGTCCAGTGGTGATTGGGGACTCTCTTGCTGGCAATCTTAACGCCTGTTGCCATGGGCATTCATCTCTGAATTCTGTAAGATCAGACAATCCATGAGAAGCAGCATATGGTCACTTAGCAAGTCCTTCTGAGCCTGTTGGCCAGTAACTCAGACGTACTCCAGGTTTGGTTGCAAATAGTGCACAAACAATGAAGACGCCTCTGTAGATGGGCAACTTCTACAGAAGAGGGCCCGCCTAAAACAGGGAAGGGACCTCCCAAAGATGGGTAAGGGTTTACTCTTCTGAGATGACCTAAAACAGGAGGGTCTTCTGTCTTATAAAAAATTTAGGGGGGAGATGTTGGGATCATTTGGAGTCCTGGCCTCCAGCTGCTCTTTCCTGCTAGAGATCTTTACTTTCCTTCTGATTTGAGTTGCTGAAAGCTCTGCTTCACGAGCATGTGTTGCCTTGAGAATCAGAGGATAAGGTTTTCACCTGTTGGCCCACCTGACTGTTGGGGATATAAGCCTCCATGGTGCAATTGAATAGAGGGCTTCTTACCAGTTACTAGAAGTCCGTGTCTCTGTCTCTGTGTGTGTGTCTTTGTGTGTTTCAACCTCCAGCCCCTTGCCCGAAGCTCGCGAACTGTATGGTAGCGCATAGTGAAGACAGGCTTGTTGTATGCTGTGCCGCCCCACCACAGACTCCGCCTGTGGGATGCCAGGAGGTTAGGTCATTTGTGGGAAGCCTGTCATTCAGGGATACTCATTGGAAGCCAGATGCTGGGTTCAGTTTGTAGAACCAGGGGCTTTTGCAAGCCTGAAAGGTCACTGTGTGCAGGTTCCTGGTTGTGGTGACCAGGGAAGGTGAAATTTGGTAGTGGTTTGTTCAAAGTGTAGCAGAACTTCTTGTAGGCAGATAGATGGTCACCGTGACCACCGACCAGCGAGACACGTGCTGAACATGCTCAGTCTCACATTTCCAGCACATTTTGTTGAAACTGAGTTGTTTGAGCTTATCAGTGCAAAAGTAACCTGTGTGGGCCAAGCCTTCATTTTCAGGAATTCTCAGACTTTGTCTTGGATTGTACCACATTTTTTTTTTTTTTTGAGACAGGGTTTCTCTGTGTTGCTTTGAAGCCTGTCCTGGAACTAGCTCTTGTAGACCAGGCTGGCCTCGAACTCGGATCTGCCTGCCTCCTGAGTGCTGGGATTAAAGGTGTGCACCACCACCACCTGGTGTACTACATATTTTTAACGTGTGTCCATCCAACTCTTTTCCCACATAACTCAACAATGTTTCAACCCCAAAAGGCTAATTATGGCTCTTCTCTGTGTTAGGAAGGTGAACTTGAATTTTGGGGTAAAGGCTCCTCACTAACCCAACTGCTTTCCCATTTTTTTTCTCCTTCATACTGTAAAACCCAGTGGTACCATATTGCTTCTAATGCTCAGAAGGGGACTAGATTGCTGCAACCTCATGGATATTATTCATTTATTCTTTCCCTGCGTGGAATATAGACTTCCCTCCCCATGACTCTGGGGCTGAATCTTTACCTGGTAAGCAATTTCTTGATGCATTTCTAATAACTTAGAAGTCCCTGGGATGGACCATTCCTCCAAACATCTCCTTGACACCTTGCACCTTTTTGTGGCTCCAATGCTGAACCTGTCAGCTCTTAATTTTCTGTGTGATGCCTTCTACTTGGCCATACGCTCTGTAAGGGCAGGAATTGGTTAGCTTGCTGACAGCTTTGTGTTTTAGCAGGTGGTGGTAATATTAATATATGTTGCCTAATGAATGAATAAATAAGACATCGTGGAAAGGCAGAAATATTTAAGTCAGTTCAGCAAACAAAATCAACAAAGCAAACTTTTATATTAGTGATTTTTCTTTAGTTTGGCATGCTTAAACTTTTTTTTTAAACTTTTATTGATTCTGTGTGGACTTTATCTCATGTGCTCTGATCCCACTTACCTCCCTGTTTCCTCAAATCCACACTCTGCCCTTGCAGCCGCCTCTCAAAACAAAACAAAATCACACGCACACAAACCAAAAGCAAAAACAAACCAAATTTAAAAGAAAAATCAAAAACCAAATAAAACAAAAAACAAAACAAAAACAAACAGAATCAAAAGCAAAGCAAAACAACAAGGAGAGAAGAATCTTGACATGGAAGCTGTAGTGTGGTCTGCTGAGTCACACGGTTTACCCTTTAGTCCATGCATCTTTACTTGCAAGGGCTCATTGCCAAGAGTCATTGGCCTGGCTCAAGGCCTCTGGCTTCTGCTACACCACCGATAAAGGGCTCGCTCTCACTGGGGCTCCTCTTGGATCTCCCGTCATGGAGATTCTGCTGTTTTGGATCTGCAGGTTCAATCCTTTCGTATGGTCCAACAGTTCACAGATGGGTTGGATGTTGGTGCGGGCCAGCTCAAAGGCTTGGTTCTGGGTCTGGGTGGCGGCTGGGTTGGTCAGCCTTGCCAGCGCTCCCTCGTCCTTACTGCCCACGTGAGCGCCCCAGCACTGCTCGGCTAGCTAGCCCAGTGTAACCTGCGGCGGGACCTTAGATCCCGCTCCTCCACACTCATGCCACCAGGCCAGTTCTACTGTCTCACCCAGGCGAGGTGCAGGGCCTTCGGGGGACACATGAGGGAGGTGGGCAGGGTCAGTTCTCTGGCTCGCACCCGAACCCTGACAGCAGGGTCATGCTCCTCAGGGGTGCAGAACCCGCTCTCGTGTGCTGCAGCAAGTGAGGGGCAGGGTTAGCACCCCATCCTTGTGACCCCTGGGCCAGCTCCCTCACCTGCCACAGATGGTAATGGGTTGATGGGGGGGATTCTTTTACCCATGATACTACATGGCAGACAAGGGGAGACAGTCATCTTTCCTTTTCTCACACCCATAGAGTTGGCTCATTTGCATCTCCTGCCATACTATCAGCTCTAGGGTGCTGCCCTGGTGAGGTGCGCACTCATGATGAGGGGTGGGGCCAGTTCTCCCCTGAGGGGCAGGACATGCTCTCCCGCTACAGTATCCAGCAAGGGGCAGGGCAAGGAATCCCAGGTCCAGGGAAGGGTGGGGCTGGCCCAGCACAGTATGGTTCCAATGACCCCTTGTGCTAACCCACCATGGACATCATCACAGCCCCAGCTGCATCCTGACCAGGGACATAGATATGGCCCTCGGCATCAGGCATGCTGAAGTCTTTAAAGATAGCTTTTCTGTGCTGGAGGGGTTTTACTGATGAATTCATATGATTTCTCTCCACTTCCTGCAACCCTTTAGATCCCACAGTTTAAAACACAGCATCTCAAAGACTTAAATAGACAGTGTCTTCCAATAACTGTATTTCTATATACATTAGCCACTTACCCTTTGTAATCTTGGGAATTATTAGGGCCTGCAATTCACTATATTAACCCAAACCATCATCATTTCCTTCAGCAGAAATAAAATTAAGCCGTTAGGAGGAGGCCAAAGGCCCAGCAGCCGTTCCCGTACAGTTTGGATGGATGCAGATGAAATTACAGAGTCACATTTTATCTGTTGGATGCTGTCCCAGTTACGATCATAGTCACCTCAGAGAGTTCAGAGACAGCAGAGGAGGAGGAGGAAGGAGCATCCTCTGAATGAACGCGTGGTCCTCAGCAGGACAGGCTTTCTTTTGCTCTTGCAACAGAGACCATAGGATGCAATGTTTCCCAAGCGTGAACAGAACTGTCTGCAGACTTTCCCACTGGTCCAGCTGGGGTGGGGGTGGGAAGCAGTAGAGGTAGAAAATGGCTGATTCGGATGCTTCAATTATGTCAGGGCTAGAAACAGAATTGAAATGACCCAGATGGTTAGCCTAATGAAGCAGATCCAGAGTTGATGCCAGAAGGAGTCAGAACCATACTCCTCTCCCTGTGTGAATGTGAGCGTGTGCATGATTGATTTTTTGGCTAAAGAGGTCTTGCAGGGATGGGAATGAGTCTGCAGGGCCAAGATGGATGTGCACTGGAAAGAATCACAGCCAACCGGAGCCTTTTGCTTCTATAGTTTTGCCTCTGGCGAAATTTCACCTCTCAATTTCTCCAATATGGAAGAGCCCCTTCCCTTGGCTTTGCGAACAGATTGTATCTCCTGGGAGAGAACTCTTCCTTCAGGATAAGGCCCTGGAGGCAGATCACGCAGAGCAGGGGACTTCGATGCTGATGTTCCAGGGCTTTGGTCAAAACTTTATCTTGAATGAGAACGACAAGTCACACTCTACACAGTCACCTGTGCAAGGACCGTGGTTGCCGGCAGGGACAGAGGTGTGGCCAGCACCACAGCTGCTGTGGTTTAAAACAGCATGACCTTTTAATTAAAGAACTTACTATATGTAAATCTAGAGAACAGTGCTTGGTGCGTGGTACATACCAATTAACTGTCAGTCATTACTCTATTGCTCACTCAGCCCAGTTGCTGCTCCTTCTACCGAGCCTCCACTTCAAATGCTTTTCCTTAATAAACTCAAAGAGCCATGGAGTTTCGGGAGGGTGGGAAAGGACACAGTCTTGAGAACAGATTATGACAATGTGTCATCTTAGATCATTGAGAAGGGGCCTTAGTTTCCTCACATGGCGCTGTGGAGGGTCCCTGGAATCATCCTGTCAGTAGAGAACACTGCTGCCATCAGCACTGGCTGTGGTCATCAGGGGAAGAGGCATTTTACATTCATCGCCCTGCTGAGCCTCACAGGTTACATTGAAGTTGGGCTTTTCCTAGAAACCAAAATTCATAATACCCGAGACATTTGCTACAAACAGCATTTTCTTTCCCCCATGGAGTGTCTCATCTGTGACACGTTGTCTACATAACATGACTGTACCATGAGATACATTACTGTTACCCTGATCTGTTGCTGAGCCGGCGGTGGCTCGGGATGTTCATTGATTGCCAGGATCACATAGCCCGGGAGTGCAGAAATGAAGACCAACTCTTTGTCTCCAAGCTATTAAAACAGGGCTGCCTTGTGAGACGGACTTGCTATTAAGCCGTATTGGTTCTAATCCCATTTGAATGAGTCCAAGATACACTTGCTTGATAATAAATCCTATTGGTACTATTGAAGAGCTGGGGGAGTAAAATGTGTTCTAGGGAAAAGAATACTTCAGAAGCACAGCTTGCCATATGCGCCGAGTAGGAGAAATTAAGTGAAAAGCAACCAAATTGATGAGGGCTTTCAAGGATACAGGGATATAAACAATCTGAATTAAAGGCATGATGTGGTATTGGCTACAGAGTGTGTGTTTGTGTGTTAGAGGGATGAGGGGCATTTAAATAGACTGAGCTCTTGTCTGGTAAGAAGAAGAAGCAGAGAGAAGCTCCCATAGCTTTGGTGTTTGGGGTGCGGTGTGGTGTTGAGGTGGCAGGGTGAGGGGGGATAATGACCATTCTCCCTCTGTTACTGGCTACTGCTCAGTGTACTCTCGCCTTGGCCTTATGTTTGGGGAGAGAGCAGCGTGGGAAATATATCAGGAACAGGGGTGGTGGTGGTGGGGCTGGATCTGTCCCTTTAGTTACAGTGTGAACTTTCTGGCTCCCGTTCTGCTCCATGCCTGTCTGTTGATGAATTGCTCATAGTGGAGCTATATGTCTCGGGGGCTGGATAGCACCCAGGAGCTCTGGCACAGCCTCTCTTCACATTGTGAAACTCTCAGCAAGTTGTCCCCCTTTATGGAACCCTGACCACAGCAGGGAGCCCTTACTCTCAGGGATCTTAGGAGAAATGGCCAATAACCACAAAGGTGAGCTCCTCACAAATGCTAAGCAAATGCCATTAATACCCCGGTGGACAGTGGCCTGCCTATTCCCTCTGCTAAATCTCCTGTAGCTCGACAGACCCAGGGCTGCAGGACAGGTGTTCAGGTGGAAACACAGTTACATAACAAAGTGATCATGTCAGGGAGTCTTCCTTCAGGAATGGTAGACAAATGAAGGCGGCTGGGAATGAACAATCTTCACTAACCCAGTCTCGGGGCTCTGGCATCTGCAGTAGATTGCATGAGCATCAGTGTCCTGCTCTTGCAAACCCCTACCTCAGATGGTAAATCCAAACCAGCCTTTATATTTCTAAGTAAATTTGATTCCACAAGAAAGAGCGCACCGGAGATGCAAATGAGAGTGGTTGTTTTAGCTCAGCCAGATTCAAACAGATCTGGGAAGCTGCTGGCTGCCATCAGCTCCAAAGTGGGCCTCCAAGCTGCTGGAACGGGGAAATGCACAGCAGAAGCCAGATAGCCCTGTTTGTTGCAGGTGAATTTGGGGGTTTATGCTATGGCCTCTTCCTTACTTCAGTTCTATCTCATAGTGACTTTTTGGGCAGCTGGGTGGGCTTGTGTGAAGTTTTAGATTTTATATTGATACTGACAGGAAAAAAGCCTTTTTTAGTGGAATGCTACTCAATCAGTCATTGGCATACAAAAGGTAGACTGGTTACAGCCAAAATGGTCTTTCTTTCTTCTCTGCCTTCCTTCCTCTCCTCCTTCTTTCCCTTCAACAGCAGGTCTCATTCACTTTTAAAATAGAGTTTGAATTACCTATACCATATGAAGTTAACTGATTTAAAATTAGGATGAATAACAATGTTATTTTTGTATTGAAGATGGGCTGCTGGCCTGATCTCCAAAACCAGAATGTAACTGCTTCTGGAAGCAGTCGTGGCCCGGTTCCCATGACACCCTCCTCTTGGTCCGTTGTCTGTTTCCTTGCCTGTTTCTTTCTGTTTCTTTGTGCAGGTTTCTGCTGGATCTCTAAATCTTGGATGGGTTGTGTCAGTGCCTGGTCCTTCACTCTCTTTTCTTTCTGAGCTGTCTCTCATTAAATATTGGAAGATCATTAAACATTGATCTCTTCAATTTTTAATGTTGACCCCTGACACTGCCTTGATCTTTTGGACTGATATACCTGACTGCAGACCAACAGTGAATCAGAGTTTTCAAACAAGCATATCCCAAACTGCACTTCTGAATTCTCTGTTCAACCTTGCTTCTTTCCAGGCTCTCCTGGCATCCTTCATGATAATGCCTCTCAACTGGCTGTTCTTGACAAATACCTAGGGTTATTCCTACTTCTCTTTTTCCTTCATGTTCTTTGCCCTAACTGTAGACAAGTCTCAGTATTTGGTTTCTTTTAAACTGCTATGAGAATGATCCAAATCAGTCTTATCTCTCACCTTTGCTTCATCTATGACATCCCTGTCCCTGTCTGGACTCTGAGAAGATGCTTGTTATTGACTTACGTTGTTTCAGATCATACAGGATCACTGATGGAAGAAGGACTTGGATCCAGTTCTCCATGGTGTTAAAAAGAGTTAAATCAGGAGTGTTTTTAATCACCTCATCTAATTATTCAAATTAGAAAGGGTTTAATTTAGGACTCTTCTAATCAGGCTAATAATGCTAGTAATGCCATATGCTGGGCCTAATTCCACTGGCCTGACATAATTTAGATTAATGAATCTTACAACTTATTGAGCTACATACTTCCGTTATCTTTCCGCCACTATAAAGAAACACCCAAGATAACTGACATATAAAGAGAAGAGTTATGTTTTGGCCCATGGTTTTGGAGGTTCAGGCCATCATCAGATGGCTCTGTTGTCTGACCTGTGGGGAGTACATAATTTTGTTTTTCTTTGCACTTGTTTTAATTTTTCACTTTTGGAGACAAGGTTTCCTGAAGTTCAAACTGGCACCAGTTCCTCATGTAGTTGAGAATCACTTTGAATTCTTGCTTTCTTTTGCTCCCATTTTCTAGTGCTGGGATTACCATGATTCTTGGCAATGCCCATGAGCTATGAAAAATGCTCCAATTGCTTGATTTTTTTATCTGTCTATCTATCTATCTATCTATCTATCTATCTATCTATCTATCTATCTATCTATCTATCTACCTATAGTTTTGAGTACATAATTTTGTACATCATTTTGGGAATGCGGGAAGTAGCAAAGTTGTTCACTTCATGGTCAAGGGGAAAAAGGGAGACAGTAGAGGGCCGAGGGCTGTAGTGAGTAATTTTGTTGATCAATGGGATGTAAAATCATAGAGCACACTGGGCAAGCCTGTGAGGGATCATGTAGATTAGGTTATCCTCTGGGCAACCCTGTGAAGGATCTTGTAGATTAGATTAACTCATGTGGGAAGACCCATCTTAACCATGGGTGGCACCATTGTCTAGGCTGCTGTTCTGAGCTGAATTGAGAAAGGAGAAAGGGAGCTGGTACAAGCATTCATCACACTTGATTTTCTGATTGCGGGTGCAATGTGGCCAACTCGCTAAGTCCTTGGCCATGACTTCCCTACCATGATGGGCTGTACCCTTGAACTCTGAGCCAGAATAAACCCTTTTGTTCCTAAGTTTGCTTTTGGTTCACTTGATGGACTGAGCCCTCAATACATCGGCACTGGGTCATTCAGGATCCAAGTCAGGCATTTACTGCTGCTTTTTAAATTTGAGGAAGCTGAGGCAGAGTTGCTTAGTATCTCACAGAAGTTCACACAGCCCTTAGGCATCAGAGACAGGTTCAAATCCAGCCTCTGAAACTGTGCTGTGTTGTACTGAGTTTTTGTAGTAGCCGTGAGTTGTTTCTGTATGACCCATTCAGTTTGTCTGGGGCATTTATTTTTCTTTTAGCATGACAGTTATTTTATCTACTTAATTTGCTGTGGCAATAGAATTATCTATTATCTCCCCCATTGTATCTCAGGTACAGCTAAGAGAAGAATTACAAAGACTTTGAGATTTCTCTACATGCACTCCATTTGGGGCCCAGAGGCTTTGAGTTTTTGGACGTATTTATCCCAGGGGCAGCCTAAAAATGAACTCCCAAATTGTCTCAAATATTTCCTATTTGGAAACATTTTCCCCAAAGACTCTACCCTGAGTTCTGCTGTGGGAAGCAACAAATTCTATTGGGTCCCAAAGGGGTCGTTTGCAGTTTGAAAAATAGCCAGGCTCTCTCCTGTGCACCTGTGCTGTGCTGCAGAGATTTATTTAGTTGGCAAAATCTTCAGAAAGGATTAGTGATATAAAAGTGAGTTTTGAAGAACCGAAAGAATTTGGAATATTGAAAAGATATTTCACCCATGCCAGCTCCACATTGTAGAGAGCAAAAGAAAGACAAGGGCTTTGGCATTTAATGTAAGAATTGTGATTCTAATCTTTGTCCCTTTGTGTCTCCCGACGAAGCACTATATTCCACCTGGATAATCTGTTAGGTGCCATCGCCTAGACACAGAGTTCTGTTTCCTTTCACTCCCTGACAACCTCCCCACCTCCTTCATCTTTGTGAATAATTTTCTTGATAAGGATCTCATTATCATTATTGATTAAACTTTGCCACCTCAGTTTCATGCTGCAAAAACTTGGCTCCTTTTAATCTGTCTCGCGGCCGTGTTTTACCCTTACTGTGTTTTAACTCATCCCTGGGTTGTGTTTGCCTGATGCTAATGCAAAAGATTGAGGACTCTCTGGGGGCTCTTTGTGACTGACACAAAAGTGTCTGGAAATATATGGATAAGCCTCAAGACTTGCAAACAGAACTCAGTGACAGTTTCCCTGTGGCTGTTGTGTTCAAACCAGACTCATAAACTAAGGCAGGGAATACATTTGTATGGTAAAACCTTTAATCTATTTATATGCATTGATGCCAAGGAGATTTTTTCCCCGTTTCTTCAGTCTTGAATATTTCTCATTCCATTTTTCCCGTGGCGATCTCCCGACCTCTACAAATACCAACTTTGTTAGATTTCGGTGATTTCAACGTTTTATCACCATGCTCCCCCTGCTCTTTCTGACAGGGTCTTCCTGTGTAACTTAACTCAGGCTGACCCCAAGTTCAAGACTAGTCTTCTTGCTTAGGCTTCTCAATGTTGGGATTACAGGCACACACACCCAAGCTCAGTTTATCATATGCTTTGAATAGGATGCTGTTGTTAGTAATATTTTATTTAAAAATTAGTTTCACAAGTGTAGGAACCTTGTGAAGGTTCTTACAAGAACAAAACAATAAACTCCTATGTACTTTTTTCATCATTTGGCTTCCCATCGCATTTCTGTGCCTGATGCAAACGGAAATGACATTTCCCCTTTTCTGAATCCTTGCTCCTTCTGTACCCACTAAGGACATAGAGATGAGAACAGGGACCTAAGGGCCTGTCTGCCTGGAGACTAATGAGTCATGGGACCTGTCTAGAGCCAGGGGTCATTACTGGAGGAAAGTAAGGAGTCTCAACAGCCCTGGTGTCTCAGCTATGCAACTCTGTTTCCATAGAGCTCTCGAAACAGTGCTCCAGCCGCAGTGGTCACCTCTAAGCCTTCAGAATGCCTGCCTTTACAAATAAGATCTCACCCAGTTCTGTTTGCAGGCTGCCGATAAACAGCAGAGTTTCTCTTTAATGGCTCGTAAGCGATGCCAAAAATCCAGTCAGTCGGCAACACACCCCTTTGGGACACCGTGTGGAACTGAGTAGCAGGGTTCTGGATGCCGCAAATGATTGCAGACCTGTCTGAGTGCCTTTCTGGGGTCTCCCCATCAACCCACAGGTCACGCCGGCCGGCACATTGTCTGGGAAATGGCAGGCTGCCAGACCTCTCAGCGGTGTGCACAGGCCCTGACAAGGGCACCGCTTGGCATTCTTGTCTGGTCTGGGAGCGAAAATGAGTAATGTGATTTGAATTGGCAAAAAGTCATGATTTTCACTTTAAAAAGGGATCTTTTATTCTTGAGCCGAAGCCAGTTGAAATGCCTGAGCCTGGGTCTTTTCATGTGGACAAGAACAATGAGATCAATTTTCAGCAGAAAACTAGGGAGAGGAAAAAGAGATGGCAGCTGACATAATGAGCTGTTAAGGGCAAAGTTTGAAATTAGATATCATGGCGTAAGTAGTGCTATGATTCCAGTCCCCTCCCTTGACTTCTCCAGTCTTGCATTAAAGAAATAAAACAAAACAAAGCCTCCCTGACTACAAGATGGAAGACGATCTTTTCCTAATCCAAGAAGATGCTTTCTGCAGTTTGAACTATTGCCTTTTGATTCTTGCAGAGATAAAGAAGGGAAGTAGGGCTGTTTGGAGGGGAATACAGAAGCGCTGATAAGGAGGGAGGAAGACGCCACGGCTGGCTCACAAATCAGCCATATTTTATCCTGTTGCCACACAGGAGCAGAACGGAGGCAGGAAGCTTTCAATGTAAATTTTGGAGCAATTCGGAAAAGGAAACCCAAGCAGGGCAGGCTGCTCATTACTCCGAGGACGTAGAAGAAGAATGTGTCTTTAAATGCTAAGATCAGATTATTTATACATTTCCTTTGTAATCCAAGGGTGCGGAAGGAGGGATATTTCTGTTAAGAGAGAAAGCAGCTCATACACACAGCTGGTCATGCTCGCGAAGCACCAGCACGTTATTGTTATTCCCAGAAACGGCAGAATTTGAGAAATGGGTAAAGTTTTTTTCTCTCTCTCTTCTTCTTCTTCTTCTTCTTGTTTTCTTCTTTTTTTGAAAAGAGCTTTCAGGCCCCTTTCCACCCCAGTTTCTTAACATACGTCGTGGCTGTGTAGAGTTCCTAGATCTCCTAGGATCTGTCTGCAATGATGACTAAATCCTGGACCGAGTTGCCGATGCCTCCCCCCCATCACCCCTTCCGCTGTCTCTGAAATCCGCCCTGTCTGCCAAGCAGTTGTGGTGCATGCCTTTAATACCAGCACTTGGGAGGCAGAGGCAGGCAGATCTCTGCGAGTTCGAGGCCAACTTGGTCTACAAGAGCTAGTTCCAGGATAGGCTCCATCCAAAGCTACAGAGAAACCCTGTCTCAAAAAAACCAAAAAAAGAAAAAGAAAAAAAAAACCCTCCCTGTCTGTGATTTTCCTAGTCTGTGTTTCACAGATTCCTGATTGCCTTATCGGATATAAGAGAGTTCACAGTCATTTAACTTTCTGGTAACAGTGGCCGGCCAGCTTCTTGATCAGAGGACACAAACTAACCTGGACTTTCTGAAGAATTTGTTAAGTGTTCTGGCCTGAGAATCTGCATGGTTTTCTTTGTGGGGTTTTCCAAAGCCTCTCTTGAATATGGGAATTTGAAGGGAAAAGTACTAAAAATGAGCCCCTCCTAGTGTAAGCAGTGAAGAGACTGATGTTGTCTAAGGATGGGAAAGGGGAGACCGTCCTAGTGCTGAGGAGGGTGGGAGCCACATTACTAGGGACCCATATGGTAGGAGTTTGTGTGTGAACCATAACATGATTCTAATTTTAGGTGTTAGTGTCTATCTCCTGATGCACATTCCTGGGACAGGGACCAGAGTGCTCCAATTTTGGATCAGGGAGTCCCTTGAGGACTTGTCAAATGTGAGGGAGGCTGAAGGAGTCACATGGTTTGATTTATAGCCATTGTTCAACCTTCCCACGGGCTGAAAGTCTTACATTGAGTGGAAGCCTTTTGAGACAGAAAACCCCTTAAGAATCTATTGTACCTGACTGGTCTTTATGTATAAGGGAAGCAATTTGTTATTTCAAATCCCAGCAGACACCAGGCACAGCTGAGTCCTGAGAAAGTGGCAGATTTTTTTCCGTTGGAATAGACTTGGCTGTAAGAAACAGGTTTTAGAAGAAGGCTTGGGAAGCCTAAAAATGAGAAAAAGAACTGCCTTTGTGACTAAAACACAAATCAGGAGGAAGCTGAGGCCCGGGCTGGGGAAATTCCGGCTCTAATGAGGAAGCTGAGAATGTATGAGACTTTTGCTACAGTGACTTTTTCTTTTACTTTATTGGATGGTGTGGTGTTGAGCATGATTCTTCCATCCCTCCCCAAAGCTCAACAGACATCTGACAGAGACCCCCACGTTGCTTTAGGAGGGATTCCTGCACTGGCCTTACCTGCTGTGGGCATCCATATTTCCCACTCTCTTATATCTTGCCTGTGCTGAGTTTTGGCTTTGTTATTAGCAAGATGTGAATCCATTGTGTTGGGTTATGTCATATACCACATGTTAATGACTGATCTTGGAAACAGAAATACCCCTGCTTACAATAACTTCTAGTGATTCTATTAAATCCTAGCTCTCTTGTCTTTTTTTTCCCACCCCCTCTCTTTATTTTTAGTAGAACAAGCAGAACATTTATTGAAAGTTGGTGGGTCATGGGGGAGAGATTACATCACACAGCAAACAATCTTACATCCCATTTCTGAATTGTTCTACACGGTTATTTGGGCTGTCTCACTGCCTTGGGATTTCTCAATGGCCACAACATTTTACAATGTTCTTTTGCCCATTACCAATCTAGCTGCCTCCTGTTGCTCCCTTCTCATCTCTTTGCTTTGCCCTTTCCTCTTCAGTGGACTCGGAGGCCAGATCCCTCTCTACTATGCTGAGAATAAGTCTTCCTGAAGAATTTCCCCCTAAATTCCTCTCCAAGACCATCCCCTTGTACTCAAGACCTAAAGCAGGCTGTGGGTTGTTGTGACAACATTCATTATGGGGGCCTCTCTGGTCTTTTCAACCACAGGGTCTACCTACATAGTCTAGGCTGGCTTTGAACTCTCTGTCCTCCTGCCTCCACCCCAAGTGCTTGAATTACAGGCATGTACCATGCCCAGCTTCAAAAAAAAAAAAGATCATTTATTCTTCCAGCTTCTGTAAATGTACATGCTTATCATTTCCATTAGAAGACACAGAGAAACTCCTTCACGTTTTCCGCTCTAGCTGCCACCTGGCCACTGCCGACTTCATGTTTGAAGAGACCAGAAGAAGGGAGTCTTCTGATGGGCAGGGATCATCAGTCCGTAAAATAAGGCTGAGTGGCTACGACGTGGCAGCAAGCTGAAGAACAGTATGCATATGCAGAGCGTGCCCAGGGCACCATTTGACACTCCGCTGCTCAATGTTAATTGTGCAATGACAGTCACACAAACGCAGTCACCCTGACTGAAAAGGGACTTGTGCAGGCGTTTAGGTCCCTGGAGGACGAAGGCCGAGTTTGCTTTGAGGAATAAGCTTTTTAGATTATACAGCGAGATGAATTCTTAGACATCCAGTTGACCTCGGGTGTTCCCCAACACCAACTTTGTTCTTCTGCAAGTTTCCCCCAGGAAAGAAGAACAATTCAAAATCTGAAGCGCTTCTTTCCCCAAAGGGCCAAAACCTGGCTGACGCAAGATGCAAGTGGAGCCAGGGCAGGTACACAAAGGTTGGATTCGTGAGCATCCCAGCTTTTCTTTTAAGGGAGGGACACGGGTTGCCTGGCTGCAAGCAGGGGACTCTCCAACGTCTCCCCTTCACTGTTAAATCCCTGCCCAATGCCCAGCCTGCGGAGCCATGGAAGGGCTAAGGTTCTTTCTTGTGGATTCAGATCAGTTCCAAATGGCCAGCCCAGCGAGAGTTCCTACCAGGATGCTCTGGGCCTCTGACTCCACCTACTTCCTGCTTCTTCCACTTCTTCAGCGGTAATATTTCCTACTGCGTTCTTCAGTGAGGATCTTCTGCCTGAACCTCCAGCAGACTGCACGCTTCCGCAGTAAGCGGACCCTGCCCTAGCAGTGTATCAGGTCTAAACAGAGTTCAGGCATGGAGACTGAACGCTAAAGGAGCCGGGAAGCCAGACTACCGTAACTGAGCTGTAGACGTGCACAGCTGGCTCCTGGAAGTAGAGGGATTGATTTTTGTTTCAGATATTTGGCATTAATATGAATTAGCGCTGCATTTTGAGTCTTTGCTTCTGGCCTCTTGTCTCCACTTGCCAATTTATTAACATATTATATGCTCAAATGGGTTGTAGAGATGGTCTGACTGGTGTGGCCAATACCCAAATCTTTTGTTAAGATGGAACTTTCCATATTTCCTATTGATCAATGGCAGTCTGTGGACTGCCACGCTCAGAACAGTCCTGTCAGTATGATAGGCTAGAGAGCCCTCCAAAGAGCCAGGTATGGGGAGAACATTAGAGTGGTTCTCCAAATGGTCTTGAACTCTTTCTCTTCAGTAACAACAAATAAACAAAAACAACAAACAAGCAAACAAACCCAAACACTTCCCAATGTAGGACATTTGTGTTGCCGGCATAGTGGTGTTATCTTCTTGTAGATTTTTTTTAGACTTAAAAGTTTTTGTTTGGATATCAGCTCAGCTCTTCATTGAGTGACCTGTTTATTACTAAATGCCCCTTTATGCAATATGTTTAAACATCCCCAATTAGTGGGAGCATTGTGATGAGTGAATTAATAATGGGATTATCTGATGCCAAGCATCTAGCTAGCCCCCAACGAGTCACAGAGGTGGTTGGTTTTTGTAGCTTTTATTTTCATTTCTTGCCATCTTTCTGTCAGGAAAACTGTTTTTCATTTTAATTACATTGGAACGGTAAACCTTTGACACTTTCTTCAAGTGAGACCTTTTGCTTTGCCAACAGTCAGCCACCGTTTTCTGTCTCTGTACGCTGAGGTCTGTAGTCAGTGTTTTTCAATTTCTAGGGGTTAAATGAGGACACACAAATGTTGTTAGCATAGCACATTGTTCCAGGCCGGCTGCTTCTATTTGGTTAAGTGCTTTGCAGTCCATTTTATTTGTTAGTCCCAACACAGCCCTATGAGGTGCATGACTGCATTTACTTTCCCTCCACAGATAGTTTTTAATTAGCTTAAAAGAGTTCCTGTAACCTCCGGAAGGTTAGTGGTTACTTAGATTAAATTCCTCCGAGTCCTAAAGTTTTACCTGGTCCTCCGGGCCTTGCTATTTCCTTTGATTTCTGTGTTTTTGACAAGGTTGTAGATGCAAGCTATTGTTCGAAATGAGAAAGCAAAGAAATCTATATGACTTTTTAATGAGAGAAGCTAAATCAAGCAAGACCCCATCAGCTCAGACTTAGAATACATTGATTCATTTTTTTTTTCAGTTTTGGTTTCTAAATACCACTTTCTTGAGTTCTCACACATGCTCCGCATTTTTCCCCTACAAACTCATTAAGCATCAGACCCCTCAGACAATTTTAATTTCGCTTCCTTTGAATTGGCTTCTCACCAAAGAGTCACAGAACCTTTTTCTCATTGAACACTTTTCCTTTTGCTTTTGGGACAGCATAAAAATAGGTGCTGCTCTCTCGGACTGAACGAAATGAGTGACTTTCGGAGGTAAAGCACTTAGAGATGCTGCTAATACCATGCAATTCTATGCGATTTTGAGATCTTAAAATGAAGAAGCCCAGGAGATGGGGATTGGGGGCAAAAGCTTTTAGATGTCTGAGGAACGATGTGTGAAAGGTGGGCCATCCTTGCCCCGCCCTGTCTGCTCCTCATTCCTGAGCCACAGGGCTGTCGCCAGCAACCATTTTATCTGAGTCTTTCTAAACAAGCAGGGCTGGCGCCATTTCCTGATTGCTTCCAGGATGGACTGCAACTGACTTGTCAATTTTTATGGGCTTCCTTTGACTCATCTTTTCCTGTGTAACAATGTACCTCAACGTTTAAAGGCTAGATTTGACAGTTCTCTCATGGTCTCATCTGGGTCAGGAATAGCGTGCTTACCTGGGGCTGTCTGGTGCTAGGTCCCCCTGAAATTACAGGCAAGCTGTTCTCTGGGGTTTTGATGATATTTGAAAGTTCCTGCAGAAGGAATAAGAGAAAGAACATGGGATTTGGGGCCTAATACCCAGTTAGTTTCATATCTGCCGTATTTTTGTCAGAGTCAGTAGGTTCAGCCCACATCTTGGTATCAGAAGGCAGGGTTTCCTGGAAACCCTAGCAGAAGCTGGCTTCTGTAGTTTATTCCCAGATTCTGAGACTTCATGCCTATCCCACACATGAGCACCTCTGGCCGCCTGACATGCCCAAGGCTCCATCTCATTCTGGGTTCAGTTCAGATACCAGTATTTTATTCTGTCAGGCCAGCTGGGGACAACTTCCTCAGGGTCCCTCCAGAAACGCATACATGCTCCTTCAAAGAGACAAGCATCTGCCCCCTCTTTTCTCATGCCTAAGGGTTGGGCAGACACAGGCCATAAACATGTTAAAATGTTTCTGCTCAGAGACAGGACAAAGGGAAAACATAAGTGACAGCTTGATAGGGTTCTAAACCAAGCTGAATAAACATTTGTGGTCGCTTGACTGTATTTGGTGCCGATAAACTCATAGGGAGTGGCACTATTCGGAGCTGTGGCTTTGTTGGAGGGAGTTTGGTCTTGTTGGAGGAGGCTGGATGATTTAGGCCTTTAATCCAGACCTTGAGACTGGAGGGCATGCCTTTAATTTGGGCCACACCTGTTGCCCTGACCTGTTTTCATAGGAAGTTAGAAGCCGGACATTGTGGTTTTCACCTGCAATCTTGGCATTCAGCTGGGAGGCAGGATGATCATGACTTTGAGATCAACCAAGACTGAATAGTGAACTTTTGTTTTAAAAATAACAGAGGGATAAACCTCCCCCTAGAGTAACAATAGGTACAAAAGTGAAGTTGGGGAAAATACTTAAACTGAATGTCTTGCTTCTTTAGGAAAACACCAAATGGCAGATGACTCGGTGCAATGCGAGGGCCCTGGAAGTCCAGGATTAGGAGGCCCCAGAAGTTTACAGGGAGGATTTAACCTTTATATTAGGGGCCATGGTCTTGGTCAAAGCCATGGGGCTCATTGAGGAAAAGCCAAAGACTAGAAGTAGATCCCCATCACCAAGGTGGACCGCCTGGTCAAGGACGTGAACAAGTCCCTAGAGGAGATCTACCTGTTCTCTCTGCCCATGAAAGAATCCGAGATTATTGACTGTTTCTTGGGCTCATCCCAAAAGGATAAGATTCTAAAGATCCTGCCAATGCAGAAGCAGACCTCAGGCTGGCCAGAGGTCCAGGTTCAAGCCTTTTGTAGCTATTGAGGACTACAGTGGTCCTGTTGGTCTTGGTGTTAAGGGCTCTAAGGGGGTAGCTGCTGCTATTTGAGGGACCTTCATCTTTCCATCATCCCTGTGAAGAGAGGAGAGGAAACAAGACTGACAATCTGCACAGTGTTCTGAGCAAAGTGACAGGCCACTGTGGCTCTGTATTGGTCTAATCACTGCCTACAGAGACACTGGCATAGTCTTTGGTTCTGTGTCCAAGAAGCTACTGATGATTGCTGGTATTGATGACCGTCAGCCAGGGGTTGCACTGCCACCCTGGGCAACTTTGCCAAGGCCACAACTACTCAATCCCTGACCTCTGGAAAGTGACAGTGTTCACCGAGTGTCCTTATAGGAATTCACTGATCATCTGTGGAACTCCACACAAGAGTCTCCATTCAGAGGACAGCCTCCGAATTTTTTTTTTTTCAAAAAAATTTTTTTATACAAGAAAAATAAAGTGAATTAAGTATGTTAAAAAACAAAACAGAACAAACAAAACAAAACTTTGAATGTCTTGAGCGGGACCTAAATGTCCAAGCCTAAACAGTAGAGGGTTTAGATGTAGTGTGTATGGGTCAGACAAAAGAAAAATGAATAGCAAATACATTTGTTTCTTTTACAGAGGTCAGTGTCTAGCACATGATCCAGGCTTCTCATGTCTGCATGTATCTGTGTTAGCTACTTTTTTATTGTGATCAAACACTATGACCAAGAAAACTTATAAAAGTAAGCATTTATTTGGGGAATATGGTTTCAGAGGGTTAGAGTTCATGACCCATCATGGCAAGGAACGTGGAATCAGGTAGGTAGGCAGGTAGGCATGGTGCTGGAGCAGTAGCTGATAGCTCACATCTTGACCTAGAAGTAGGAGGCACATGCACACACACACACACACACACACACACACACACACACACACACAGAGAGAGAGAGAGAGAGAGAGAGAGAAAGAGAGAGAGAGAGAGAGACTGAGAATGGTGTTCTTTGGGTGAAGTCTTTGAACCTCCAAAACCTGTCCTCAGTGACACACTGTCTTCAACAAGGCCATACCTTCTAATCCTTCCCAAACAGTTCCACCAACAATGGATTACTTTGTAGAAGGAGGAGAGAGCTGCTTGTTCATTCTGTCCACCCAGAATCAAAATAATCACACAGAAACCATATTATTTAAATCACTTCTTGGCCCATTAACTCTAGCTTCTTATTGGCTAACTCCTACATCTTAATTTAACCCATTTCTATTAATCTGTATATCACCACGAAGTCGTGGCCTACCAGCAAAGTTTCTACGGTGGCAGCTCCATTGTGTCTCCCTGACTCCTCGTCTCTTCCTAGCATTCAGTTCAGCCCTTTCCACTTACCTAAGTTCTGCCCTATCAACAGGCCAAGGCAGTTTTCTTTATTCATTAATGGTAATCATGGCACACAGAGGGGACTCCCACATCATTACTTATTCAAATAGTTGAGTGGATTGGGACCATTTCATTCAAATCACTTCAGTATCCATAAAAGAGAAAATTAGTACAACATACAAATACTTACAAGCTCATGTTGACTGCAGCATTGTTCATAACAGCTAAAACCATCCCACGTGTCCATTGGTTTATGAATGGATAAAGAAAATGTGGAACATATATACAATGGTCTATTATTTCACTGAAGAAGTATTCCTGTATATAGAGGAAAATGTGTGGGACAGGAGGTTGAAATGATGTGTGAACACAGAAAGACCATTATTACACACCCTCTTTCAAATGTAGAAGGTAAAGTATGTTCACTTGTAAAATAGTAATTATAGAGTAGGTAATGTGGAGTAGATAAAGGAGATGTCAAATTAATCACCGCATAGTGTATGCATGTGTAGAAATCTATAGACGTTCATTAATATGTACAATTAATACAAGGCAATAAAGGCATAATGAAATAATGCTGGATGTGGTAGTATATGTCTGCAATCCTAACACTCAGCAGGCTGAGGCAGGAGGATGCCAAGTCTGAGGCTACCCTGGCATACATAGGGAGACCCTATCTCAAAGCAACAACAACAAAAAGCAAAACAAAATATATGTAAATAAATAGAATTTTACACACTTATATACATACATATCTATCTATATATCTATATCTTTATCTAGTTTTTGAGGTAGAGTCTCTCTATGTAGCCCAGGCTGGCTTCAAATTTTGTGTTCTCACCTCAGCCTCCAGAGTGCTGGCAGTCATATGCCACCATGCCTAGTCCATAAATGTCTTTGAAGTATACTGATCATTCATTTTATGAGCAGATCAGAATATGATAGTCAAGTGAAAAAAATATTTAAACTGAAATATTTATTTGTGAAGTAGAGTTTTTTTCTTTTCAAATCTCATTTATTTTGCTTAATCTGATCTCCAGTTTCATCCATTTTGTGTAAAATCATTTCATTTTTATTTATGGCTAATGTGTTGTGTGATATTTTCTTTATCCATCAGTAGAGCACGATACTAGTAGACTCTAACTAGCATATTGCAGGGCCCCAGAAAGAGGGACCTCTCCCTCCTTTCCTTAGGTCCAAATGCTGCCTGTGGACACAGGCATGTGACTATCTCTTAGAGAGACAAGCGCCTCTTACCTTATTGTTTTGTGTTGATTTGTTTGGTAATAGTTTATACTGAATGACGTTTATAATTTACATAATAACAAAGTAAGTTATATTAAAAAAAGGAAAATTCAGCTCAAATGCTAGAGGATTGTTTTATTTTTATTAAGAAGAATACTCACTGAGGTGTGCTGGGAGTGAGAGAAGCTCAAGAGGACTATCAAGGAGGCTTAAGATACACAGACATCGGAATCAGCATTTCCCACCCCTCCCCCACCTTAGTGTGTCTCTCTTTATGACTGCCCAGGCCTGCCTTGCCTGGGTGTCTGGCCTCAGCCTCCTCAACAGAGACTGGCCCATTGTTCTGAGTGGGTCTGTGGAGGAGAGAATATTGATCCAGTAAAAACTGGAACTTGGGGGAAGGAAACATAGAGAACAGCAGAACACAGGACACAGCTGGTGTCCAAAACGGTACGTGTGAGGGACTGGATAGGAAATCCCCGACTGCCTTGCTTCCCGTTTCCATCTTCCAGACTTGTGTTGATAAAAAAACATTGGTTGTGCCCTGCTGATTGCTAAGCAGGAGCCAGGTGCCCAGGCTAAGACAATCCCAAGTGAACTCATGGTGAGAGGTGAGTTTTACCGAGGAGCAGGAAGAAGCAAAAGCAGGTGGGGAAGAGTCCCCTCTAAAATGTTCTCAGATCTGAGAAGTCCTGAATTGATGGAGGTTTATTCATTCTCTTCTCCTTGCTGAGATGTGAGCAAATGAGGCACGTGACATCTATGGACTTGACTTTGTTTCCTGTGGCAATGCCTTCCCACTTGATGGGGAAGTAGAAGATCCAGAAATGGGTCAGTTCGCACTGTACCAGAGACACAAGCATTTCGCAGCTGCTGACACAAAGCCCACGCCCATGAAGAGCTGAAGGCTTCTCAGTGTGGGCTGCAGTCACAGCTCGTGTCCCTGGCTGGTGCTCACGCCTGTGTGAGGGACTGCTGACTGAGGAGAAAGTCGGCTGAAACCCAGGAGAATCTGTCAGACTGATGGGAAATTAACCGAATGGGCGTTTCAACGCACTGCCTGACCAGATGGGCTTATCAAAAATGTTCAAAGAAGCGTTTGTAAGAGATGGGATTGAGACCAATTGTTTTGTGATATGCAAAGTGTAGGATGTGTGTGTAGGGAGGCAGGGCAGAGAGACAGAGAGAGATGGAGAGAGAGCTAAATAGAGGTAGATAGATATAGAGAGAGATAGAGGTAGATAAAGAGAGATAGAGGTAGATAAAGAGAGAGGAGAGGGATAGATAGAGGTAGATAAAGAGAGAGAGAAGAGAGAGATAGAGGTAGATAAAGAGAGAGGAGAGAGAGATAGAGGCAGAGAGGTAGAGAGAGAGACAGAGAGAGAGAGAGAGAGAGAGAGAGAGAGAGGTGAAGGAAGGCTACAAAGAGTACAAATCTGAAGAGTTTTCTAGGAGAATAAGTAAGTGATAGCTTAAAGAAGCCCATGGGGAGAGACTCTATATATTCATAGCAATTTTCACCATATTTTGAGGGACATTTTTCTGCCTTGTACAGCACCTCCACCAATATCTCATCAATTCTCCAATCCTACAAGAGAGCAGGAGCAGAGGACAGGCAATTCGAGGCTGGATCTGCTCGCGAGGGCGTTTGAGACAGATTCCGATTCTGACCCTGGCTTGAATTTCAACCCAGCTTTCTGCTTCCCGGTTCAGTGCAGAGCAGGCCTGGCTGCTTTCCTTGCGCGTGTACCACATCTGCGCCTGCTCTCCTGGCGCGTGTACTGCATCTGCGCCTGCTCTCCTGGCGCCTGTACCGCATCTGCCCCTTTGATGTAAACACGCACGCCCAGCACAGCTTTCCTGGGCAATTTACCACGAGCGAGTTTGTTTAGAGATTGCTTACTTGGGCAAAGTTTTCTAAATAATTCATAGAGGATTTCTAGTAACCGAGAAAGAACACTGAGAAATGAATAGCCAAACTCTATTTTAAAAAGGCTGTTTATGAAGAGATATAAGGAGACGCTGGAATTTGGAATCTGATGAATGTCATTTTATAATTCTGCCACCTGCCACATGATGAAAGGCTTCCCTTAGGGAATTATTCCATAGCTCAGAAACCCAGGTGATTAGTTATTGAGAAACCAGACTGTTTTAACAGCATGTGACTCTCTTTCCTCCAAAAATGTGCCACTAGATTTCTCCCGCCTATCAGCAAATCTAAAATAAAATTCAAAAGTACAACGAGGAGGTTTCATTGCACAGAGAGTATTAATGAACCTAGGAGACCTAGCTAGGTGACCTCAGCCACTAACTGTAGGTGGAGACCACTTGTTCACTGCCCAGACCCAAAACAATTACACAGAAACTATATTAATTGCAACACTGCTTGGCTTATTAGTACAGGCTTCTTATTAACTAACTCTTACATCTTGAATTAACCCATTCCTATTATTTTATATTTTACCATGACGCTTGTGGTTTACCAGTAAGGTTCCAGGGCCTCTGTCTCCTTTAGCAGCTACATGGCTTCTCCTTGACACCGCCTTCTTCTCTCTTCTATCTCTGATTGGAATTCCTGCCTTGCTCTTTTCTGCGCTGCCATACACCCAAAGAAGAATCTTTATTAACCAATGGTAATAAAACATGTTCAAGGCATCCAGAGAGGAATCCTACATCACCTTCCCCTTTCTGTCTAAATAAAAGGAAGATTTTTAACTTTAACATAGTAAAATTACATATAACAAAACAGGTATTAACTAAGAACTACAGTTACAATATTTACATCTACTTTATCTTTTATCATAACTAAGGAAAACTATAACTATTCTTCAACTCCATCAAAGATCCCAGAAGGATATAATGTTAACTAAGTTAACAGGAAATGTATGGTAAGCAACTTCCAAAATTCTAGAATTGATGGAGACATCTTGCTGCCTGGACAGTCACCCAAAGTTCTTCTGTAACATTGGGGCATTAATCTTCAGCCTACAGGCCTATAATATCTGATAGACTTTTTCATGAAGTATGAAATTTCAAAGACAGTTCTCCTATATTGGCAGTTTGTCAGTCACTTTCTGGGTCCTGCAGTCTGTGTCCTACAGAATGTCTGGCAGACTCTTTTATGAAGCAGGAATCCTGAAGGACTGTCTCACCTTTAGGCAAGTTCAGCAGTCATTTTTCTGTGGGTTCTGCATGTCCAGTTCATACAGCATACCATAAAGCAGTCAAGGCTTAATACCTTAATCAAGAGCAGAAATACTTATACACAGTGTCACAATTCTCCCTTAAGTTTGTACCAATAGATCAAGATCCATACCAATTCAAAGTATCCATCTCTGTATCATATCCTCCTTATTATTTTTATAGAATTGAATATGACCATTAATTACTTACAATCAGCCCCCTTTATATGAAAGCAATAATTTATAAACAATATTTGGAAATTTGGATGTAGTTTTGTAGACTACTTCCTTCTTATTGGGAGCATTGTTAATCAGGTCTTTCAAAGGGTATACTGTGTGATTAGTCTATCTCTACCATCAGTCCTGAAGCTGTTGTGGATGTTGGACCATCTAGGCAATCACTTTAGGGGGTCTTGTTTGATCAAGCCATATTAGCCTGGAAGGAATCCACAGGTTTTCCTCTGTTGTGGAAACAAAAGCAGAAATTCTTTTCCAAAGCAACATATCTTTGGACTCAAATTTTGAAGTCAAGATACCTTTAAAATATGTATGTTGGTTTATCTTAGCAGCCTATACAATGCAATGTTTCTCTGTAGTTAGCTCATTCACAGTCAAAAAATTTAAAGAAAACATAGTATTATACATAATGCAGACTATTTGTGTATTTTCAATCTTTATGTGGCTTTTTTACTCTATTACTTTTTAATATTTATTATCTTTACTCCTTTAATCTAAGTCTGTCTGTACTCTTTTATATTAGTTCTTTTTATAACTCTCTATACTATTTTCTTGCTCTCTCCCAATCCTATGTACATTTTTAAGGCATACTGTGACCCCTTCAGAGGTTTATTTTTGTCTGAACCTGTCTTCATTGCCTATCTGTAACCATTTTCTGACAAGGAGCACCTTTTTAAAAAAAGTGCTAAGTGGGCATGGCTTGGACTACTGCCGTGTCTTTGCCTGTTTATTCCACCCATCCAACATGGCAGAGGCTTGTTCACCTCATCTGCAAACCATGCTCACTTTCCCAGCTCCAGGGACCCAGTGGGTCTGTGTCGCCATTCAGCAACTAGTAGCACACTGCTCACTAACCTCATTTAAATGCAGGACCTCCCAAAAGAGTCAGAGTTTATGCTGCCAGCATGAACCAGGAAGTCTTCCCTTAAAAAAAGCCATAAAGTTTTCCTGCTAAAACTGAATCAGGAAACCTCTTAAAGGAGCCAAGCCTCTGCTTGGCACCAGCAAACAGAGACTATCTAAAAATATGTAACTACCAACAAGTTCCAATTGACTTCCAATTTTGTGGGTCTAGAAGCCCTCTTTTTTTTAACTTAAGCTTTTTTAGGTCTTATGTGGATTTATGCCCCATATTGGGTGCCATTTTGTAGGCAGAGGCCATTTGTTCATTTTCTGACCGCCTAGACCCAAAATAATCACACAGGAACTGTATTAATTACAACACTGCTCAGCCTATTAGCACAGACTTCTTATTAACTAACTCTTACATCTTAACTTAACCCATTCCTATTATTTTATATCTTACCACAAGGCTTGTGGTTTACTGGTAATGTTCTGGAGCATCTGCCTCCTTCAGTAGCTATGTGGTATCTCCTTGATTCCACCTTCTTTTCTCCTCTATCTCTGCTTGTAATTCCCTTCTTGCTCTATTCTGTGATGCCATAGGCCCAAAGAAGCTTCTTTATTAATCAATGGAAATAGAACATATTCACAGCATATTGAGGTGATGTGGGATTCCCCTCTTTATGCTGTGAATATTCTTGCCTTGGCCTGTTGATAGGGCAGAACTTAGGTAGGCAGGGAAAACTAAACTGAATGCTGGGAGAAAGGAGGTAGAGTCAAAGAGAAGCCATGGAGCCGCTGCAGGAGATAGACACACTGAAACTTTGCTGGTAGGCTATGACCTTGTGGTGATGCACAGATCAATGGAGATGGGTTAAATTAAGATGTAAGAGTTAGTAAATTAGAAGTTAGAGCCAATGGGCCAAGCCATGATTTAAATAATATGGTTTCTGTGTGATTATTTTGGGAGTCCGGGCAGCTGGGAAACAAACAAGCAGCTCCCTACAACAGCTAACAACTTGTATAACTACTCAGAATCATGCTAGCTCAAGAATTTTATGTGCTTTTTTTTATTACAGGACCCAATTAAGCCCCCAATACTTTTTCAATAAAATAGATTCTTTGATGTCCTTAAATACACAAGAAAACAAGTAATTTAGAACTCTTTATTACCATGACTTTAATAATTGACTGTAGAGAAAAATTAGTTTTTAAACACACCAAAATTTGTGTGAATAATCACACATTTTATGATTTTATCCTTAAAAAGACTGTACTTTTTTCAGCCACTTTTTTTCTTCCTATTTCTCATCTTTACTTGCATAAATTATACTCATTGTGAATTCCCTTCCAAACCTTTATTTGGTGACCATAAACTGACTCCCATACTGTATGTGAACAGTATGTATTTGTCAGGATAGGTAAATTTTGTAGATGTAATAAACAATCCCAACTTTCAAGAGGCTTATTATTATTTTTGGAAGAACTTGATTGCCCATTGTTGAAGGGCAACATCACATACACCTAAGCTTTTGCTGAGACTATTATCCCATATCCATGTGACCCTTCAGGTATGGAAGCTGCCCATGGACAATTTATAGATATTACCTACAATCATGTCAGTAGAGGTTTGCAGCTTGGCTCCCAGAGTCTTCATTGGAAGTTCCACATCACACTTATACACCACTGACTGAAGCTGGTCACGAGGCCTTCTCTCTGACTTGTGCTCTTGCTGAGCAGTATTACTGACTGTCAAGCACCACTGTCAAGAGTCAGATCCCAGAAACTCAGACCTCTGACCCTCAGGGTTGCTAATCTTGGCAAATAATGTAATTTTCCTTTTTTCTTCATTCCGTGTCTATAGAACAGGGTTTGTAACTGTATTGCCATTGGGTTTTGAAACTTAAATGAGTTAATACATACAAAATACTTGTGAGACTAAACATTGTATTTGCATCAACATTAGCTACCATTTTACCCCATGTTGGGCCTTAATTGACTTGTTATATAACTAACTCATTAGTAGGATCAGGTTCCCTAGAGAGTGTCCACTTCTTGCTAGTGGGAGTCTCCTTGCTCTGTTCTGTAACTCCAGTGTTGACAGAACTAGAACACAGCAGCGTTTTAATCTGGGACTTCTAGATGTCTTTATAAACTGTTTGAGATGACATAGGTCACGGTTTTGAGATTTCCTTTAAGGAATCAAATAGTAGTTGGCAATATGACAAAAACCAACTTAGCTTTCCCACTTACTCAGTGCCTGGTCCTCCGAGATAATTTTGCTTTGTTAGCAAATAATAAATAAATAATATTTAGTTTAGTCTTCTGGCTTATTGAAAAAAGTAGATGCTGACATTCTCTTTGTTTATATTTTACTGGTGGGGAACTTGGGGGACATTTAGGAAAGAGGAAAATACTAATGTTTTCAATAAAAATGAAATTGTGCCATGGTCCTAAGGAAGGAAAAGGCTTTCCTTCTCCAAATGCCTTTCATAAACTCTCATGAACAATAAAAGGATTGCATTGAGTTTAAATGACATGTGAGTAACAAGGACTCGTCAAATTTCAGCACAATCTCATTCACAATTTGGTTCAGTGAGGTAAGAAAAATAGGCTACTTTAAAAAGGGGGCTAGAACTGCAGTGCAAGATTGCTGAGGGCTGTGAAGAAAAGTTGAATAACACGGCAGAAAAGGTCAATGTTTCCTGTTGATATTGGTGGTGGATGGGGAGGGCCTTTGGGACTGTTAAGAGGCCCTGTGGGGTGTCTGTTGCAGTGGAAGTTCTAGGGGTCAGATCTTTGAGCTAAAGGAGCAGGACTCATTTACCCACAATGGTTCTAAACTCAGAGGCCATTCATGGACTCTTTTTGAATCACATTTCCCCCTAAAGGCTCAAATAAAAAATGTAGGTTAATAAAACTAGAACAGGAAGGTTTCCAGGAGACATGGGAGCCATTACTCTGTTCCATTTAACTGAATTTAATATCTTGTTTGGAGGGTAAGAAAAAAATACAAGAAACCAGTAAAGAGACTTTTGGCCAAAAATAAATAATAAAAAAAATCAACTGGATTCATTTCTTCAACACTATGGATCATCTTCCTTTAAACGCTTTTCTTCTTCCTAAGCCTTGTGGGTTTTGTGGCTAGATCTATATTTCAAATAAAGTGGTTGGCTACTATAAACCTACTTCAGTGTTGGAGTTGAAAAAGGAAACAGCTCGAACACTAAGGTATGGGTCAGTTATTATGCTTGGGTCAACACGTTCATCTGACACAACTTCCCACAGTGTCTCGGTTCCCAGCATTGAGGATACTCTGTGAGAACTATCATTATCTACAGTAGCTTAATAACACTTAATAAAACTCACGTTTTCCTTTGTTTTTTATTCTTAGAAAAAGAAAAAGAGAGAGAGAGAGAGAGAGAGAGAGAGAGAGAGAGAGAGAAAGAAAGAACAATCCAGGAAGTCCTGATCCAAAGCCCTTGGTTCCTAACTTCTAGATCAGTCAATTAGGCTGTCTTTCTTGTTTCTCAACTGCATGATGAGGCTGTGGCCAAGTATTCTGAGTGTTTATGTTGAATACTTGCTAAGATGGTGTCTGATTAACTATGTTGGTGGATGTAAGGAGGAAGGCTTTGTCATGCAGCAGAGAGCTCTGTGCCAGGAACATAGCACTCCTTCAATGTACCAGGACCAGAAACTGCTGTTTTAGGCCATTCATTCTCTCTCAACCTTGCAGGTGTGTCTCCTGGGGAAATAGTCGCCACATTAAATAATTTTATCTTGGTCAGAAGTTCACAGAAGTGAGTCGGAAGATCCTTAACCCTTAAAATCTCAATAATGACCAAGCTGAAGTTTACATCTATGTGTCTGCATTAAGTATCTCATTTGTTACTTCATTCACTCCTTCTCAGGGTTTCTGTAGTAACACACTCCCCATTGGCTTTCATTTACTATTTATGAAGTGAGAGAGAGAGCGAGCATGGGAATTGGGGAAAAGAAAGGAGTCAAGGCATTTCTCCAATGCCTTGGATTTTGTAGCATTCAGAGTGTGGAAAATGTACCTGACTTCTGAAATTCTTTGTTACTTTCAAGTAAAATATTCAACATCAGATCAGGAAACATAATCATACATATTGATCAGAAAAGATTACTCCATTTATTATTACTTATTAATTAAAAAGATTACTTATTTTCTTTGCTAGCTGTAAATCAGGGGAAAGCTAGGCATCTGATTCTCTATGTTTCTACAGGGAAGAGGCAGATTATATTCCTGAGTGGAACAAAATGGACGCTGGGTAAAGAGGCTGCATAATTGTTCTTTTCAAAATAAAAGCACAGAACTCCTAGCAGCAGAAGTGTGCATTATCTCAGCGTGCACTGTGCATGCTCAATTGCTAATTGCATGTGTTTGCCTTTTTCATTTGTTATATTTCAAGCGAGCGGCATGCTGGCTGATGTTCATTATAATTACAATCCTGCATCTTCCCACCTGAGCAGAACAGAGGAATGCTGCACATAAATCTTTCAGTGTAATAAAATTGGGTACCAGTGTGCACATAGGCAGGTAAGGAAGCTGCGAAGTGAGCATTTGCTACGTTGCTAACAGCGGCTACACTGTAGCGTTTCTCGGAGATGAATAGCATTGTTGCCTTCCCCTATCTTAGCTCTCTGGATAAGAGCAAAGCAGATGTACAAGGCCATTGTCATTCACTTTACAGTCCCAGGAACCTTTGAAGGCTCTGACGTAACCAAGTGGCCATACCATTTCCAAGGACGTTAACGTTCTTATTAAGCACGAGAGAATTTTGACCTTTCTTAAATGTCAAAAAAGATATTCTGTGGATAAATTGTGATCAACTGGGTGTGTAATACACTGGGTGTTTGGGCTTTTCAGGCTCACTCAGGCCCCAGGTGTGGTGGTGGTAATGAAGTGCTGTCTCCTGTTCCGGGAGAGCATCTGATAACTTGCTCAGAGCCTCTACTGATGCAGGATGTGCAGCAGCACCTGGCCGTGGTGATCACAGACTCATTCGTCTGATCCCGTTACCCACAGCTCACAAATGAGAAAGCCGGGGTTCTGAGAACAAGATGATTTGTCCAAACTGAGAGAGGCAGTTGGTAGCGGAGCCTGGAGCAGCATCCAGCTTTGGGACTCTTCCCTTCCCCAGGACTTTCCTGCCCTCTCTATGCAGAATTCAAAGCAGGGGGATGGAATGGGTGCTAATAGTTTTACAAGGTGCCACAGAACGAGGAATTACACACTTGAATTCTATTTTTTTTTTCTTAAACTGTAAGTGCAGGGTGGTAAGAACAAACCTCACCACTGGAATGACTGCTGTCTCCGGCCTCCTCATTTTGGTGTTTATAAACACATTACTGTAAAGCCCTAGGCCAGCCCGACACCCTTTTGAGATTACAGAGATGTGTAGTCGACTCTCAGCAATTCTGCCTGTGGTCTGATTATGCCTTCTTCGGTTCCAAATACTTCTGCCTTAGACCCAGGAAATATGTTTAGATTCCTTGAAGAAGAAACAATCAAACAAACAACCAGCAAAAGAAACATCTCACTGGGAATGGTGTGTGTGTTGTATGTGCACGTGTGAATGCCTGCCTGCCCGTCTTTCCAATCTGTAGGACCTAAGGAATATATTCTGTTTCCCCCATACAACCTCCCAAGTACTACATTTTCTAAGGGTCGATTCTTCTGTGCTTAAACTGTTGCTTTCTGCCACAAAAGGCTGTCCTTGGCAGTGGCTTTCACTGGGATTAAGTGAAAAAGTCATTGCCTAAAAGATGACATTTTAGAAAGAATGTCTTAAACCAAATAGGAAACTACAGAGAGTCAATTTTATTTTTTTCTGTCAATTAACTGGAATTTGTTAGCTGCCCTTTAGCCTTAAACAAGAAAAGGAAAAGAGCGAAACAACAGCAACAAAACCCACACATGGGATGCTATTTGTGGACGCAATTTTGACATATATATGGTATTTTAGGTTTCTGAGACAGTGCTCTTATCTGATTTGAATTTATTGTACCAGGTGAAGTGCCGCTGTTTGGACAGGCTTCCTGTTTTCACGCTTTCCCAGTAAATCCTGCATTGAAGTGGCCCAGGCTTTGCCTCCCTCTGTCCAGCTCTTGCTGTCAGCTCTGTAAAGCACTTTGCCTCTGCCCAAATCCCCTGCTGGTGCAATCCTCTTACCCACTGGGGCACAGCTCCTGTTCGCTCTTTTATTTATGGTTAGCCCCCCTTTCAGGTTGGTTAGAGAGCCATTATATTATTACTGAAATAAATTGCTGTGACTGAAAGGGTCCTTGGCAGGCACTCAGACCAGCCCTTTTATGTGATCAAAAAAAAGACCCGGGCATTGAAGTGGCTGGCTCAGGTTTGGAGTTCTTAGTGGCCTTGGCAAAAAAGGAACCAGTGTTTTTCAATATTAACTGACTCCTAGCTCTGCCTCTCCTCTCCATGTCTCTTTAGACCCTCTAAAGTCTCAGCGGGATTTTGTGTGATGAAACTGGGAGATATGATTGGCTGTTAGGGAGCAGCATGGCTTTATGTTTTCAGAAAACCCCGAATACCCAGAACCTGCAATCTGCATCATTTCTGAAATCTCACTCCCTGCATCTTTCTCTTAGTGGATGCTGTGACTCACACTACTTTAGCCACAGGTGGTTGGGTACCCAGTGTCAGTCTGATCTGTACACACTTCCTGGGCCACCTGGTGATGGAGGGGGTAGCCAGTAAGAGATGATATCAGTCTGTGATAGAGATGAAGTAAGGAGTAAAGCATAGGAAGTGGTCACAGTGGGGCTGGGATGCTAAGGGGTCATGACAATCGGGACACTCTAGTTCTTTCACTGATGTCTGTTTTTTAGCAGTGGGGCCTTTGTTAGCCGAAAAGCCTAGAGGAGACAGAGACTGAAAGAATTAAAATAAGGAAACTGAAACAGAAAAGTGAAGTCTCTATCAGAGAGGTTTTAGAGAAAGCCTCTATCGGATACTTGGTGAATAAAGAAGTAGCCATTTTAGGTTCTGGGACACAAAAGTTAATCTTTAATTTTCTTTAACTATGGACTGAAACACTGCTAAAATCTACTGAAAAATAAAAAGGCTATCACTGAGGATATCCCTCATAGTAGGAGTGTGACTGACAAATTGACTTTGCTTTTGGATTACCCCCAGCTTCTTATTTATTTATTTATTGTTTGTTTGTTTATGTGTTTATGTGTTTCTTTATTGATCTATCCATCTGTCTGTTCATCTGTCCATCCATACATGTATTCATCCACCTATCCACTCATCCGTCTCTATCCATCCAATCATCCATCCATCTGTGTTGAGGATGTATCCCAGGGCCTTGTGCAAGCTAGGCAAGTGGTCTATTAGAGACCTACACTCCTGGTTCAAGTTCCCAAGTTCCTAACCATATTGCTTATAAGAATTCTTGTAATATTTATATTAATTCTTGGAGAATTTCATTGTATTAGTTACTTTTCTGGTGCTGTGACAAGACATCAAGACCAAAGCATCTTATATCAGAAAGGGTTTATTTGAGCTTGTGGTTCTAGAGGGATAAGAGCCTGTCACGGTGCTATTGCTGTGAAGAGACACACAACCAAGGAAATCCTTATAAAAAAAGTATTAGCTGGGGGCGTGTTTACAGTTTCAGAGGCATAGCCTATTATCATCACGGTAGGGAGCATGGTGACATGCATGCAGATGCTGGAGCAGTAGCTGAAGCTTTACATTCTGATCCACAGGCGATAGGCAGAGAGAGGGAGACTGGTCCTGGAATGAGCTTTAGAAAACTCAAAGCCCACCCTTAGTGACACACTACTTTCAACAAAGCCACACCCCCTCCAACAAAGCCACACCCCCTAATCCTTCTAATTCTTCCCAACAGTTCCACAGCCTGGTCACTAAGCATTCAAATATAAAAGCCTACTGAAGCCATTTTTATTCAGACCACAGGAGTCCATCACCATCACACCAGGGGGGCATCGCAGCAGGCAACCAATGTGGCTGGAGCAGCAAGCTGAGAGCTTACATCTTGGTCAGAAAGCAGGAAGCACAGAGAGTGTACTGGAAACAGTACACAGGTTTTGAAACCTCAAAGCCTGTCCCCAGTGACATAATTCCTTCAGTAAGGCCACAACCTCTTAAAACTTCCCAAATTGCCAGCAAGTGGGTACCAGGTATTCAAATGCCCCAAAGTGTGCTGGGTGGTTGTGGGAACTCTTTTTTAAACCACTACATTCATACAATGTGTTTTGATTGTACCCATCATGTACTTCTCCCCTAATTCCTCCCAGATCCACCCCTACCTCCCCACATGCTATCCAGCTAACTTCATATCCTCTTAACCATGTTCTCATGTGGGAACACGAGATTAAAGATAACATTAAGAGTAGAAGTTCTGTTTGAGTAAGACACTAACAAGCTTTTGTCCACAGGATGGTACTTTGTAAAAACACATGTGCCACTGGATGTGGTACACACACCTTTAATGTAAGCACCCAGAAGGCAGAGGCAGGTGGATCTCTGTCAGTTAGAGGACAGCTGGTCTACATAGTTCCAGCCCAGCCAGGCGACAGACTGAGAACCTGCATCAAAAGTGCAAACAAACAAACAGACAACAAACAGTTGCATTTGTGGTCTGGATAGCTACCAGTGTTGTACTTGGCGAGCCCCACACTGTTGGCATTGAGGATGTCCCATTTTATGTACTAGAAAACGCTTGCCATGCCTGGATCAAGGACTGGGAGTTGCATGAGCAGACAACAAAGAAAGGAGAACTGCTTTCAAGTCACATCCTGTCCACTGCAGCAGCGGAGCAGTGGTGTAACCTTGGTGTACATCAGGTTTCCTGCAACCTGTGACAGCATTCAGGGGACCTCGCATGGGGACCCAGGAGAGAGCATGGAGGCTGCTGAATCTAACAGAGCAGATGGAGAAAGAGTTAGGAGATTCAAGTTTAATTTGCATCTCAAGCCTTTTGATTGCATTTGAATTTTCTGCTTTTGGGATTAGGTACATTGCTTTTATTGTTATAATCTCGGATTTATAAATTAAAGGACATTCTAAAGAATACTGTTATCCTTACAAATGGTTTCAGTATATTGCCGTTATTATCTTAATTAATTAATTATTAATTCTTTTAATATCTTTGAGAGAACAAAGTACATGTTAACTAGTCCATCCATGTTTTCCACTATGTTATAGGGTTTGCTCTATTTGGGTGTTGCTTAAGAGTAGAATGCATGCTTAGCATGTGGGATGATCTAGCTCCTATCTGCAGCACCAGAAAAAGAAATCATAGGGTGTAGAGACAGAAAGCCAAAACTTCAAAGTTAAATCCCCACACTTTTAACAACTAGGCAACCACTCCTTGGAGCTTGAACCCAAACGTCTTAGGATGTTTTATGTGACCAGGTAAAGACTAATTCTCCATGACCCATAGCACTTTATGTGGATGGTCAGTTTCAAGAAAAACTTACTACTTAACAAGACCGAGCTATGAATCCTCATACTGGCCCACAAGAGAAGACCAAACAAGTTCACCCTCAACTGCTGCTAAGGGCGTCTTTCTCCCAGTTTCTCTGTGTCCCCGTCTGCAACAGCACAGGTGTCCATGAGACTCCTTTCTTTCCCTCCTGCTTCTTCTGTATGTTCCTGCCTCATAAAATGACTGCTAGGGATAACCAGGATGTGGACTTTCTTTAATGACCTGAAAGTTTGAGCCAAGTCAACTCTTTTCTCCTTGAGTTGCTTTTGGCTTGGCGTTTGTCACAGCACCAGGAAAACAGAGCTGAAAGGACTGTTGATATTCTGGTTAGCCAGGTCCCCGGGGATGATGCGACCATTCTACAAGGCTTGATAACTCTAGAAAACCACACATTTTCTTATCTAGGAGGCAAGGATTGGCCTCTAACCAGTGTACATCCTGCAAAGAGGAAAGTCATTGGAGGAGGAAGTTGTTCTGTGCTTCCGAGATCAGCAAGACCCTAACCCGTCTTAGCAGATGGTACAACTCAGAGAAACAGTGGGCAAGGGGCTAAGCCTCTAATGGTAACTCCTAGGGAGTCTCACTGACCTTAACAGTAAAAAAAATTATTTTTTTGGGGGGGGTAACTTACATGTTCTTAAAAATTTCCTGTAAGAAGGTATAAGCAAAGATAAAGTAATTACTAATATTCTGAACCAGAGCTCTATTTGTCCCTGGCTGGGATTCTTATTCTGACCTGGTCACTAAAAGACCTGATGGTCTTAACAACAGTAACAACAATAACAACAACAGAAGATCATTCACTGACAACGATAGTCCCTTTAAAAGGAAGAGTACCAGATCTTATTAAGTGCTCTAATGGCTGTAAAACTCTAGAAAACCACTAACTTGTATCATCAGCCCCTAATTAATTGCATTTTCTAGAAAATGCTCAAGGTAAGGGTTAGAAGAATCTTAGTAATCAGTTGAGAATTCACACGTTCTCTTTAAAGCAACCCTATGGGTCAACATCAAAACCCCAGGGAAGTAGGTGTATGGACCCTGATGCATGGCTTGAGCCTTATTCAAATGGGAGATAATTTTTCTTCTTCTAAGTGAGCATTTTAAAATCCTATTCATTCACATTAATTATGCACATGGTTTCATTATGACACTTTATTTTTATCATCGAAAACTCCCCATTACTTCTATCTGTTCCTCCTACTCTTGCTAATCCACTCTCTCTTCACAGTTCTCTTTTAATGTTCATGTTGTTTTCTGTGACCCATTAGGTGTTATTTGCTTTCCCCTCCAGATGCTGGAGGAGGGATTATTTACAAGAGCATGATTTCCTTCCCGTCAGCACCACAGAGGAAAACATCTCTTCCTCACCTAGCAGTCTCTCTAGCACGGCAGGGTGTAGACCGGGTCAATCTTATACATGTTCTCTGCCAGGAAACACAGCTGCTGTGAGACCAAGAAGGCAAAGCAGTGATCTGGCTGGAAGACAGTGTTCCTCCTCGCTCTACTCCTTCCTCCAGTCTTACTTTCTTACTCTCGTGTGATGTTTCCCAGTCTCGGAGAAGGTGACACAGACATCTCATTTATGGCTGAGCACTCACCAGTCCCTGATTCTTATCGCTTTGACCATGTTCAAGTCTCTGCCCTTATCAATGCCCTCTGTAGAAAATGCTTCTCTTGCCAAAGCTGAAGACAACACTAATGGGAGTTTATGAATATTCATTTTATTTAAAAATAGGTCATGCCAGGTGGTGATGGCACGTGCCTTTAAACCCAGCACTCAGGAGGAAGATGCAGGCGGATCCCTTTGAGTTCGTGCCAGCCTGGGCTACAGAGGGAGTCCCAGGATAGCCAGCGCTGTTACATAGAGAAAGTCTGTCTCGAAAAACTAAAACAAAAAAATAAAAAAAGTATATATGTATGTATCAAGGCAGGTGGCCATGGGGGGGTGGGGCTTGTTCATGCATAACTGCAAGTACCCATGAAGTCCAGAAGAGAGCATTGGATTTCCTGGAGCAGGAGACATGGAAACAAAATTCAAGTCCTCTACAAAAGTATATATTCTTAGACAACGAGTCATCTCTTGATTTCTAATACATTCTTAAATCATAATTATTTAGAAGGTATTTGATGGTACACTGGGTACCGTCAAACAGGAGTAGCTTCTCCACTAGTGTTTATGATCTTTCTAGCTACAGGCTTTTAAAAGATCAGGCTTATAGCAGTAGATACAGATTCCCTCGTGTGGAGCAGGCCTCCGATATATCCAGCAAGGGGTTGCTTAGCTATGTTACTAGCTTGACACTATTTCACCAGTAGGTGCTTTTTGCCTGGCAGGTGGGTTGTGTAGCATGAAGGATTCGCAACTGAATGAGAAGACTTTCAATTACAACTATCCCCCAACCACCCACACAACAACCTCTCCATTCCTAACTTCCTTCTGCCATGTTAGAAATAGCATGGTAACAGCACATATGCTCACTCCTGCCCTGCGTCTCCCTAGACAAACCCTTTCTTGATGGTCATCAAGACCTTTTCCAAGGTGCTGTAACATTCTGTCAGAATAAGTTTGCCTGGCTCTAAGTGAATAAAAAACAAATTTTCTGTTTAATGTTTCTGTTGGATCATGGACCTGCCCCTTTAAGATTTCATCATTTTAAGATGGCCAGACCCTACAGGCTGAAGAAACCAGGCCCTGTTTGCCATACTTCTTCTGGAAGCTCTCTTTCTGGAACAAAGAGTAGGAAGCTATCTGTGCTGTGGTTTTACAGTCTCTAACTTAAGGTCACACTCATTACTTTGATCCTCTGTGCTTCTAGTCAAGTAAGCTCTCCCAGACTAAAGCATGTGATGTGGAACTCCCTGCCACCATGTCCTACTTTGCTCTCTATTGCTGTGATAATGCGCTACAACCAGAGGTACCTGGGGAAGAAGGGATTTATTTGACTCATACATTCCAGGTGCAGCCCATCATGGAGGAAAAGCCAAGGCAGGGACTCAAACTGGGCAGGAAGCTGGATACAGAAGCTAAGCAAAGGAGTGCTGCTTACTGACTGTCTACCCACGGTTACTGACTGTCTACTCACGGCTTACTGACTGTCTACCCACTGCTTACCGACTGTCTACTCACGGCTTACCGACTGTCTACTCACGGCTTACTGACTGTCTACTCACGGCTTACCGACTGTCTACTCACTGCTTACTGACTGTCTACCCACTGCTTACCGACTGTCTACTCAAGGCTTACCGACTGTCTACCCACTGCTTACTGACTGTCTACTCACTGCTTACTGGCTGTCTACTCATGGCTTACTGACTGTCTACTCATGGCTTACTGGCTGTCTACTCACGGCTTACTGACTGTCTACTCACAGCTTACTGACTATCTACCCACGGCTTGCTTGGTTTGCTTTCTTATCTACTCCGGAACTCCTTGCCTAGGGATGGCCCTGCCCACAGTGGACTGAGGCCTCCCACATCAGACATTAATCAAGAAAGTGCCCCCACAGGTTTGCCTACAGCCCAGCTGATGGAGGCATTTTCCTCTCTGAGGTTCTGCTCTCCCAGGTGACTCTAGCTTATGTGAAAGGATCTGAAAAAGTCAGGCATTTTTCCTTCTACAGGGGATCTTTTTCCAGAAAGTTCTTCTCTATCATCCTGTCCTTGATGTCTGTCTGGCTAGACATTTCTTATTCTTATTTTAAGCTACCATTTTTGGTGAAGTTTTTTTCCCCTAGGATTTAAGGAGATTAGGCCCCCCATGCTATCTACGGTAGTATGTGTTGTGCCTTTCTAATGCCATCCCGTGTTGCAATGTCTTTTCTTCTTAGGAAGCTCACTTTTGAAGGACGGTTTTGTGTCAGCTCATTCCTGAGCAGCCCAGCCCGCCACCACCTCTTTCTCTAACAGTTTCCTCTGTGCTTACTAGGAAAGCTTCTATCATGGTTGGATCTATTATATTTCTGTTTGATGTCACCTTCATTGCCTGCATGCCACTTCAGTCTTTTTTAAACATTTTTTTATTGGGATTTTTGCATCATGCACCCCAACCCCACTCACTTTCCAGCCCCTTTGTATCCGCCCTTCACCCTTGCAGCATCCTGCAAATCCAAAACCAACCAACCAAGCAAACAAAAATACCCGCTTTGATCCTCTGTCTTTCCCTCCTCATCATTACCTCGTCTGAGTGTTAGTCTGATGTAGTCTCAGTGGCACCAGGGGCTCTGTCTATCATGCCCTATTCCCTTTGGCACACAGAGCTTTACTTGCAAATGTTTATTGTGTGATGTGTTGTTGGTCAGGCTCAAGGCCTCTGGTCTCTGGTACCATCAATATCGGACCCTAACAGAAACTGCTCTTGGGTATCCTGCTGTTGCCCTGGGTTATGGAGATCCTGCGGCTATGGTTCAGTAGGACCAGTCCCTTCACAAGCTCCCATAAGTCACAAATGGGGTAGATGTTGCGGTGTGGCCCCTCAAATACCTGGATGTATATCTGGATAGTAGCTGAGTTGGTCAGTCTGGGCCACTGGGACCACCCCCTTCAGGTCAGGGGCAGAGCCTGCTCTCCTGTGCTGGGGAAATGGGGCAACCATCCCAGAGCCAGGGAGGGGTGGGTCCAGCTCAACATGGCCCTCATACTTACACATGGTTCGCATGGGCCTATGTGGTCACATAGGCAACGGATATCACCTCAGCTGCAGCAGTACCATGGACCCAGACATGGCCATCAGCAGCAGCTCAGCCTTCGCCGGTAGCAGGAGCCATGGACATCTACACTGACCTGGCTGCAGTGGTGCAGTGGGGCCACAGACCCTGACATGGCCCTCTGGCCACACCTTGGACCTGGAAAAGTCACTGACCTTTCTGCACTAAGCAACAGATTTCATCTCCCTGCTTTCTTTCCTAACGGGTCAAACGCTTCCCTTCACACCGGTCCTCCTGCTCTGTTCCTTTTTCCGCATTGCCAGCTTTGGAATCCTTGTTTAAACAGTTGATGCCTCTTATCCCTCTAGTAGGATTCTTACCCTACCTTACATTTCCAGTCCTTGCTTCCTTCCGTGGCAATCACATTTCCTTCCCCCACAGTTTGTCAGGTGAAGCTCTGCAGGACGGACAACAGTGATGTCCCCATCTCTTCTGAATCAGATCCGAAGGTATCATATTCTTTACTTGATCAAAGAGTGTTGACCAAGGTTTCTGTCCCACCCAGTCCTGCAGCCATTAAGTCCCGAAGAATCACACAGAAGTCTACATTAATTATAAACTGATTAGCCCATTGGTGCAGGCTTCTTATTAACTAATTATAACTTATATTAGTCCATAAGTCTTGTCTGTGTTAGCCACATGGCTTGGTACCTTTTTCAGCAAGGCAGTCACATCTTGCTTCCTCTGCGGCTGGGTCACGACTGCAGACTGAGCCTTTCCTCTTCCCAGATTTCTTGTTGCTCCACCTCTACTTCCTGCCTGGCTACCAGCCAATCAGCATTTTATTAAAGATAATACAAGTGACAGGATAAAAGACCATTGTCCCACAGCAACAGAGGACAGAACCTCTGCAGCATCTTCCTCTCAACACCACCATCTGTTGCTTCTAGCAACAGGCGCTTTCTTGTTTCATTCTGCTTTGTGTATTCAGTGCGGCCTACTTAGCCTTCTGGTGTTGGTATCCCTGTAGAGTATGGGCTGTTATCATCACTATCAACATCAGTGCCTGCCCCCTGCCACAAGAGACCTTTCAATGCCTCAATGGTATCTTAGCTTAGCTTTCCAGCTCTAGCAATAGCTGCTCTCCCTTACCCCAAAAAACTCTTGAGCCTTTTATGCTTTATGGTCTTATGACTGTTTTAGGAGTCAGCAATACCAGTTGAAGGACTCCTGATGCCCCTACTCAGCTCTGAAACTCTCCCCAAAGACAGACATTTGTTCTTTGTCACTAGTATTTACCTTGCTGATTTGCTACGGGGAAAGGCCTAATTTCCACTGTGATTCCTAGTGACTTGTGATATACCATGGCCCAGTGGTCCTCAACCTTTTTTTCCCCCAATGCTTTTTTTTCTGTCTTTCTGTGCCACTGGTATTTGATTTGTTTATTTTTCTCTTTTGTCATTTTTCACATCAAAAATAAAGCAAATTTCAGTTTCCACATTTCCAGCTGTCAGAGCAAACAGCATAAGAGCAACAAGGGAGACAGTTCCAGAGCGAGCAGAGTAAGAAAGCAGGGAGCTGGGCTGGTTTCACCAGTGGCCTCTGCAGAATCTGGGCCTAAGTTTCCATAGCTTCTCATGCCCTTCTTCCAGCAAAGGCTCTAGACAGTGCTATTGCCAGAAAGATGTGGGAAATGGACGACCCACATATACTTTTATATCTAGGCTTCAGTTTATAAATCACTGGTTTTGTTTTTGAGATGTTTTCAGGTCAAAGCAGTTTTAAGATCCCTCTTCAGCCATTACCTGCTCTTTTTGCCCTATTCCTCCCATTTTCTGGGTATTAGATATTTTCTCAGCCCAGAATTTATAGTCCCCAGTACAACACCGTGCACAAAATTCGTTGGGAATCTGCTTTTTATTCCCTGGTAGAGTTGCTTTGAGTAATAACAAAAGCACTTACTCTCTTGGTTTTGCAGACTTGTTAATGAGCATAAATCAACACTAACAATCCCTTTGTATGCATAGGCAGGCCCACATTAGTGCCTTCTTTTCATTGCTGTGTGGAGCGCCCAGTCTTAAATCCTTAAGTGTGCAACACAGCATTAGCTGAAGGTGCAGTCCTGTACAGCAGGGCTCTGGGCTTTCATATGGCGTGTGCTTTGCATTTAAGGATGTGTCTGAGTTCTCCGGGATCCTCTTTGCCATGACTTGCCCTTGATTTCCTAACAGCCCTTGCACACGTCAAATGTGAAGCACGTAAGCAAAATTGTGAGTGTCTGTAAAGGCTGGCCAGACACTGTGAGCTTTCTTTCTATGCAAATGTTTGCATATCTCTGGCTTCAGAATTACTTCTCTGGGTCAAGGTGAGATTTTGGACGTTAGAGGATGCGAAGGAAAATGCTCTTCAGCTTCTCCCTGTTTTGCAGAACCTATTTATTATGGTTCTTACAAATAGGCCCTTCATTAACATGACAAATAAAAAGCCAAATAGTCTATCTTTTGTTGAATAAGTGACTCAGACAGTTCTATTCACAATGACTTTAGGGTAATACAAGGTTCTCCTAATTCCCCTGCCTTGGGTTTAATACCTGGCTTTGCCCAGCATCCTCTCTTAACAGTAACTTAACTGTTAAGGGGTAGGTGCAAGGTCTCCAGGCACTACCTCTGAAAAGGTGTGTGCTAGCTTGGAGGGGCAGGGCTATGCCATGAACATTGGCTGGCAAACCACCACCCTCAGTCGTTAGACATCTAGTAATTGGGTGCCTTTCATGTGCAAGGCAGTGTAGTCAAATGAGGAGAAAGGGGATTCCCTGAGACATGGAGGATCATTACTATTTGATGGCTCTGAAGGCAGAAAACTCATTGTGTGGAGAAAATGAAAGATATCAGGGGACAAGGCGCTCAGCCTGTGGCCACAATGGGGATAGGTTACAGGGAAGTGGAGAGCAAGTGCAGATCAGGTTGAGATGGAGACAGTGGTATTTTTCTTCTTATTTAACCAATAGCTACTGAACACCTATAGTGTTCCCGGCACTATGAAGCTAAAGACAGTGAAGTGGCACAGATTATAAACATGTGCATTGGACAGTGATGAGGGATCTAGAGAGGAAAGGTAAGGAGCACACTGGGTATCCGGTTACAAAGGATGCTGATTGAATGAGGTGACCCTTGCTTTCTGCTTAGGGAGGAGGGCAAGGAAGACCTGAAATAAACGAGGGAACCAACCACTCTCGGAGGGAGAAGAACATTCTAGGATAAGGAGTAACAAGTTCAGTGGCTTGGAGGCAGGAAGATAACTTGATGAGTTCAAGGAATGATAAAGACATCGGCATGGCCTAGGGAAAGTGGGTGAAGACAAGGGAATATTGGCAGCTCTGTCCTGTCTTGGTTGCTGTGTGTAGTTAACCATGAGCTTTGGAATCATAATATGTGTTTTGGGTTTTACTCCAAATGAGCGGATATTTGGTGGGGGACTTTTAGCTGACTAGTGATGTCAACATATGTATGTTCAAACAACACACTGACTGCTAGGCTGGCATTAGCCATGTGTTAAGTATGAATATGGAAATGGACATGAAAATGTGGGGTTCTCTGTCCCATGACAGCTCCTAGCTGACTGCCGTGTCAAGATGAAACTGAACACCTTCTTCCCAAACCCCAGCTGTCATAAACCATTGATGTGGGTGAGGAACTGAAAACTGTACTTCCTGTGTGGGACTCGTGGCCATAGAAGCAGCGCTGTGTGAAGAGTGGAAGTGTTGTGCAGTCTGAATCAGTGATGGGAATGACAAAAATGACTTCCTATGAACTAAGATGTCTTGACCCATGGCAGAGTGTGTGCCTGGGGTTGAGTAATGAATATTCTTGTTACAGATCAAGGAGAACTGGAGAAAAGGGGGCACAAAGCTGTTCATGCATGCATTGTGGATGCCAATTTAAGTGATTTTATTATAAAAAAAAAAGGAGAAAAGGTTGTTTGTGAACTGACAGATTCTACTGTTGAGGCCCCCAAAGAACCAGAAGGTTCTGAAACCTTTTCAGTCTCAATAGAGAAGATGATGTCTACCCAGATGCTGTCAGAAAGGCCTTAATTAAATAAAGAAAGTAAGAAGGCCAGGACCAAAGCACCCAAGATTCAGCATCTCATTACTTCATGTGTCTTGCAGCGCAAATGATGATGTATTGCTTAGTGTAGAAACACTATGCTAAGAAAAACGAGGAGGAGGCTGTAGAACATGTTAAAATCTTGACCAAGAGAATGAATGAAGTCAAAGAAAAATGTCAGGAACAGATTGCCAAGAGAAGTAGGTTAGGCACTTCTCTATGAAGAGATTCTGCTTCCAACTCTGAGTCTAGCAAAAAATAAATCTTAGAGAGTACAACTAAATAATCAGACCTCAGATCTCCAAAAAAATATGTGTGTGTGTGTGTGTTGGGGGTGGGGAAGATGAAACTTTAGGGTTTCATGTTCAAGGATTAAATTACACAACTCTGGAACCCCTGGAGCCACACTTACAAAGTTTGTTAGCGCTAAAACAGACTCCCTCACACACAAATTCATGCACTAACAAGCTTTCAAAGTACCTTCTTGTGCTTTGTTCAGTTAAAAGCTTTTGGAGAACATTGGGCATGCTCAGGGGCATTCTCGCCCACCACCTTTATGCTGAGCATACCCAAGGTGTTCCTGTCCACCATTTTATTTTTTTTTCACTGTAGGCGGAGGCTGCTTGTTTGTTCCCAGCAACCCAGACCTGAAATAATCACACAGAAACTATATTAATTGCAATACTGTTTGGTCAATATCTTAAGCTTCTTATGAACTAACTCTCACATCTTAAATTAACCAATTTCTATTAATCTGTGTATCACCACATGGTTGTGGCCTACAGTTAAGGTTCTGCCTGGAATCCAGTGTCTGTCTCCTGGGGCAGCTACATGGCTTCTCTCTGACTCTGCCTACATTCTCTTTATCATCCATCTATCTATCTATCTATCTATCTATCTATCTATCTATCTATCTATCTATCTATCTATCTATCTATCTATATCTTCCAGCCTGGTTATAGTCTGTTAAGTCATTGTCTGAAAGCAGCTTCTTTATTAACCAATGGTAACAAAACATATTCATAGCATACAGAGGGGAATCCCACATCATTTAAATATGCATTCATATCCTTGAACTAAACATGCCAAGCAATATATTACCATCTTTCTTTCTTAAACTATTATCTTAGACTGAGCATACTTATGAATATGCATCCCTTAAAGTGCTTTGTATATAACTATCTTTGGAATTGTATTGTACCATACACATTGCATTTATATATCCATTTATATTCTGTGTGTATGCCCCCTGAATAAAATTCTCTGTTTCCTTTTCCTTTCTCTCTCTCTCTTCCTTCATCCCTCCCTCTTTTCCCTTTCTTTCTTTCTTTCTTTCTTTCTTTCTTTCTTTCTTTCTTTCTTTCTTTCTTTCTTTCTTTTGACATTGCCTGCCTCTGTGCTTTTCTTACCTACTGTGGGTAATAATATAGCTTTCTTGCCCATGCTTATTTTTGTGTGTACTCAGAAAGATGTGGAGCCATTGTGTTTAGTTACATATTTAGTAGCGGAAACAAAACCTTGTGTGCCAAGGTATCTAGAGAACACATGCTAATAGTCAAAAATTATGCAGGAAGGCTTTCCCCACTAAGATATGATGTGAGGTAACACTTCCTCTAGTTCCACTGTAGTTTTCAAGGTCTTACAAGTTTTTGAAGCTCCACTAGGCCATATGAGGTTTCTAGTTGAAGCTGCAGCCATCTACAAATAAAGTTTGATTTAGAGATAAATTTTAAAGGTTGTAATAGTTGCCTTTGATCTACCTTACATTTGGGGAATTCTTCTTTCTAGATACCATTTTTTCAAGTGTAAATGCTATTATATTCATATTACCTACCTAACGGCAGTTCTTAGCTAAACTCTGTCTTCATATTTACTATATTTAATAGGATACCCTAGGGACTGATGTTATTTTACCTGCAAAAAGTCTCAGAAGTGAAGCTTTGTGATTGATGGTTGTGTAGTACTTATTCTTTTGGGGGCAGTAAACCCTCCCTGGTGCCCGCAAATCACACTACTGTGCAACCATTCAATGCAAATAACATGCATGATTTTGTTGAACACAGTTGCTGAATCAAAGTGACCATTTATTTAGCAGGAAATGTTTAATGAATACTTACCATTTTGAAAACCTTTTCTGGGTGTGAAGCTGTGCTATAGGTATAATGGGATAGTCAGACAAGGAATCATGTGTAAGTGATTTACTAGGGGGTGTTTGTGTGAGTGTTTATGTGGTCATTTGAATGAAGTTGGCCCCCATAATCTCAAAGAGAGTGGCACTGTTAGGAAGTGTGGCCTTGTTGGAGGAAATGTGTCACTGTCGGGATAGGTTTTGAGGAACAAAGTAAGCTAAATATGGATAGGACATAATGGCATCAAAGCTCTTTATAAAGTCCATAAAGACAGGTTCTATAGATGGTGGAGGATCTGATAACCAGAGAAGTCTCTAGCCACACAGATAGAGCAAGGGTCATCGAACACATCCATTCTCAGCCTTCTTGGCAGAGAAGAGGTATTGCATTCCTTCCCTTGATGGAACAATCTTTCTATGATGATTAGTGACTCATTGCAGCTTTTCTCAAGTTGAGGACAACAAATCGAACAAAAGTTATTAGCACTGGCTGTAGTTTCCCCCTCTAGGATATGGAATTATAGGAGCACACTCCATTTAAACAAATTCTTCTCTGTAGAGCTTCATGGCAGTACCTTTAGTATCAGCCTCTGGAAATATTCTTTTCATTTTTGCTAGGATCTATTTGCCAGGTTCTGTATCTTTTTCAGTGAATAATTCTATTTTTCCTTCCACAGAGGTAATACTTCTCTAATCATATTGCTTTACATGGAAGGCAGGAAGAGCTTCACATTCAGGTTGAGGACAAGTCTGATCTTGAAAAGCGTCAGTCTCAGTTCATAATGTCTGAAATCTCAGGCAGGTAGAGGCTGCTGTTCTCCAGGAAGAAGACCTGAGGCACTTGTTGAAGCCCCAGCATTTGGAAATTGAAGGTTTGATAATTTTGAGAAAATCCCAATTTTACTATTTCCTTCCCAGGACCCTGCATTTTTAACATGAAGCTGTCACAGGATGCATGAGTTCTCTTTGCATCTTTGGGCTCTCATGTTGCAGACCTGGCATGGCTTTCATACCTCCAGCTCCCAATGGTGAGCTTCTCCACCATGGAGCACATGTGACTTTCTCATCATGCTCTGAGTTGATAAATGATTGCTATAAATTTGTAATTTTCTTTCTTCAATCACTCAATCCAGTGGCTTTTGATAATAGTCATGGCTCCTAATTTTATAACTAATATGAATGCCATATATTTCAGGTGATGGAGAAATCATTCAGCTCATCCCAATTCACTACATATCTGCCTCAGCTTCCCTTCTGTCCTTGTCTCCATCCCCCCAGTCTTACTCAGCTTTCTATAGCTGTGATAAAGCACCATGACCAAAAGCAACTTAGGGAAGAAAGGGTTTATTTTAGTTCCCAAGTCCTGATCATAGCCCATTTGGGGCACAAACACAAGGTGGGAACTGAAGCAAAGCACTGTGCTGTGGGACAATGGTCTTCGACCCTGTAAAGATCTGTTGCTTGTATTGCTTTAATAAAATGCTGATTGGCCAGTAGCCAGGCAGAAAGCATAGGCAGGGCAACCAGAACAAGAGAATTCTGGGAAAAGAAAATGCTCATTCTGCAGTTATCACCCAGAGACACAGAGGAAGCAAGATGAGAATGCCTCACTGATAAAAGGTACCAAGTCACGTGTCTGACACACACAAGAATTATGGGTTAATGTAGGATGTAAGAGTTAATGAGAAGCCTGAGCTAATAGGCCAACCAGTTTGTAATTAATGTAGACCTCTGTGTGTTTTGTTGGGACTAAATGGCTGCGGGACCAGGTGGGACAGAAACCTCTGTCAACAGCACTCCTTACTGGCTTGCTTCTCATGGCTTGCTCAGTCTCTTTCTTATATACTATAGGGTCATCTGCCCAGGCATCACACCACCTACAATGGATTGGGCCTTCTTACATTCTCACATCAATCACTAATGAATATAATACTCCACAGACTTGCCTAAAGGCCAGTCTTATGGAAGCATTTTCTCAATTGTGGTTTCTTTCAGATGACTAACTTGTGTCAATTTCACAAAACAACAACAAAAACAAAAACAATAAGGGCATTAAAGAAATTTATCAACCTCATTTTAATTAGATTATTTGGTTTATTGATGTCTAATTTTTTGAGTTCTTTCTATATTTTGGAAATTTTCCCTCTGTCATGTATGGGACCAGTGAAGATCTTTTCCCATTCTGTAGGAGCCATTTTGTCCTATTGACTATGTCTTTTGCCTTACAGAAGCTTTTTAGTTTTATGAGATCCCATGTATTAATTGTCAGTCTTGGTGTCTGCACTATTGATGTTCTGTTTAGGAAGTTGTTTCCCATGCCAATGTGTTCAAGGCTATTCCTCACTTACTCTTCTATTAGGTTCAGTGTATTTGGTTTTATGTGGAGATCTTTGGTACGTTTGGACTTGAATTTTGTGTAGGATAATAGATACATATCTGTTTGCTTTTTTCCTACATGCCAGCATCCAGTTAGATTAGTACCATTTGTTAAAGATGCTTTTTTCCCATTGTATAATTTTGACTTCTTTGTCAAGGTGTCTATAGGTGTATGGGTTTATGTCTGGGTCTTCAATTTGACTCCATTGATCAAACTATCTGTTTTTATGCATAATTCTCAACAGAGGAATTTCAAATGCCAGGGAAGAGCCTAAGAATGTTCAACATCCTTAGCCATCAGGGAAATGCAAGTCAAAATGACTCCAAGATTCCATCTTATGCCTGTCAGAATGGTTAAGATCAGAAACACAAGTGACAGCTTATGCTGGAGGGGATGTGGAACATCATTGCTGGTGGGAGTGCAAATTGTAAAGACACTTTGGAAATCAATATCATGGCTTGTCATAAAATTGGCAATTGGTCTAACTCAGATCCCAGTTACACCACTCCTGAGCATATATCCAAAGGATGCTCCATTATACCACAATGGCACTTGCTCAACTATGTTCATAGCAACTTTATTCCTAGTATCTAGAAACTGAAAACAACTTAAATGCCCCTCAACCAAAGAATGGATTTTAAAAAATGCGATGTACTTATACAATAAAGTATAACTCAGCCATTAAAAAGTAACATCATGGAATTTGCAGGCAAATACAAGGGGAGGTGCCTTGTCTTACTGCAACTTGCTATGCCTCGCTTGGTTGGTATCCACAGGAAGTCTGCCCTTTTCTAAAGAGGAACAGAGGAGGATGAGTGAGGGGCACTGGACAGGAGAGGTGGGGTGGAAGGAAGGGACTGGCAGAGGAGGGAGGCGGAACTGTGGTCAGGATGTAATATATGAGAGAAGAATAAATAAAAAAATTAAAAAAGGAAAATTTATGAAATGACTAGTATTGACTACATTGTAGACATTTTTGGCATTTTGTCTCCTAAATATTTTTCCTGAGTGTAAGTTAAAATTATTTGTAAAGGTATCTTCAGCACTGAAACGATGGCTGGGTGGTTAAGGGTACTTGCTACCAAGTCTGATGACCTGGAACTTACATGTGGAAGGAGAGAGCCAACTTCAACAAGTTGCCCTCTGATCCATAACCATGCCAGCACAAGTATATGCATAACACACACACACGGACACACTCCCACAGAGACACACACATATATACACACAGACACAATCACACACAATGCAACAAGAATAGTTTCTTTTTGTTCAAAAGAAAAATTAAATATATGTATCATTATTTCTTTTTATCTTTTTAAAACTTTGCTTATTGAATCTTATTTATAGATTTCATTTTCTTTTTAATCCATTCTTTAGGTAACAGTCATTTAATGAATGTTCAGTTTGTCACTGCTGTGAATAACTTTGGCATTCACATGCACATACAGACGTTGTATGGATGTAGAGCTTAATTTTGTTTTTGTAGATACTGGTGAAATTTTTGCACTGGATAGTAGATTTATGTATAACTTTATAAGGAGCTGTGAAACTTTTATCCAATATATTTGTTTTCCATTTCTGAGGAACATTTGAGCGTACCAGTCACTTTACAGCATTTATTTTTATTTCTATTTATTTATTTATTTATTTATTTGTCGCTTTGGTTGAAGCTACTGTAGTAGACGAACAGAGTTAGCTCTTTGTGGACAGAGTTTGCATTTTTTTGTATACTTTTAGATATTTTTTATGCACGTGGGAATTTGCCGATATGCTTGCATCTGTCCTGTGAGTGTGTCAAGGTCACTGAAGGCCAGAAGAGGGACTCATAGCCCCGGATTTACAGTTAAAGATGGCACCGTGAGAGCACTCCAAACCAAAGAAGGTCCTCTGCAAGAGCAGCCGGTGCTCTTCACTACTAAGCTAGCCCTTGAAATCCGTTCGCCTTTTCTTAATGGCTGGTGATATTCAGAAAGCTCTCTTAACAATTAAAATACACAACTTCATGTTAGCTGATTACAAAAGTTGTACCTGAATAACAATACAATACAATATTAAAAGTTTTCTATTTTTCTTTCTTTTCTCATTTTGGTTTTTCAAAACAGGGTTTCTCTGTGTAGCTTTGAAGCCTGTCCTGGAACTCACTCTGTAGCCCAGGCTGGCCTTAAACTCATGAAGATCTGCCTGCCTCTGCCTCTGCCTCTGAGTAATGGGATTAAAGGCGTGTAACATCAGCTCCTGACTGTATGCTATTTTTTATGTCCATAATAAAAAAATTAATTAATAATTAAAATATCAAAAGATTAAGCTAGTCCAGATACATCTTTCTCTCTGTATGGGTCTGTCTCTTATCCATCATTATCTACTATATCTTCTATCTATGTCTTATCTCTCTCTCGGATGAGCACGGTCAGATGCATGGTCAGGCTTTGTGTTTGTGTCTGTTTATAATTGACCATTTCCTTTTTGCAGCCTCTGTTCTCCTGCTAATGGACACTGTAGAGTTACAAGCTGGCTATACCAGATGATCACTGCATAGTTGTTAATGACCATGAAATCTTTCTGAAAGGTAACTGCAACTTAGCCTGGTTGTCTGTGTCTCCACACTGGGATGTGTCTAGTTTACCTTTCATCCTTCCTTTGTGCTTCTTTTTTTTCTGGATCCCAAACACTATAAACAGCTTTTTATAGCCACACATGTTATTTTACAATTACTTAGTTAAGTAATAAGTAATATCATTTAAATAAATAATAAAAATTTAAAATAAGTAACTACTTTGAGTCAAATAGCAATGTACATAATTGTAACATGAGGGCTGGGCTGCTTGTTAGGGTTTCTGTCCTGCCTGGTTCCCCAGCCATTTAGTCCCAGAGAGAAATCACACAGAGAGTCTACGCTAGGTTATAAACTGACTGGCCCATTAGCTCAGGCTTCTTATTAGCTCTTGTAGCTTATATTAACCCATTATCCCTATCTATGTTAGCCACATGGCTCAGTACCTTTCTCAGCGGGGCAGGTCACATCCTGCTTCTTCAGTGGTCCAGGCAGGAGTGCCGAGAGAGCTTCCTGCTTCCCAGAATTCTCCTGGTCTAATAGCCCCGCCTCTACTTCCTGTCTGGTTGACCCACCTATACATCCTGGTTAATGGCCAATCAGCATTTATTTAAATCATGATTGACAGAATGCAGACAATTCTCCCGCACCACATAATTGTGGAAATCCCAGAGATTATGACTATAGTTAAAACCAAGGAACATGGCATATATTGAAAACATGTGCTATTTCATTCAATACTAAATGATGTGAGATGGCTAAGCCTTGGGATTTTGGAAAACAACATACAATTGCTTGATTTGGTGCTTTTATTTCAACATTGATTCCTTGGCTAAGTTCCACTTGTTTGTTGTGTAATTGTTCCTGCATATTGCCAAAGTTGGATTGCTTTTGTCTTTTATATCTATGTTCTTAAAGACATTGTTCTACAATGTAATGACTGCAATCTAGTTGTTCTAGAATGTAATGCTCTCTACTGACTTTGACTGTGATATTCGGATAATATGGCTTTAATGAGTGAGTTTGGAAATGTTTCTACATTCAAATTTGTTTTTTTATTTTTATATTTGTTTTTATTTTTATTATATTTTATCACTTAAGACAATTCCTAAATTTAAATATATTTTTCTTTTTTATTAATAATTTTTAATACATTCTTTTCTCATTTTACATAGCTATTCCTGTTCCCACTCCCTCCCCTCCTCCTGCTTCTTCTACTGTCCTCCCACCCTAACTCCCCATTCACTCCTCAAAGGGTAAGGCTTCCCATGGGGAGTCAACAAAGTCTGACACTTCAGTTCGATGCAAGACCAAGGCCCTCCCTGCTATATCTAGACTGAGCAAGGTATCCCTCCAAAAAGAACATGCTCCTAGATGCCAGATCAAGCACTAGGGATAAATCCTGGTTCCATTTCCAGTGACCCCACAGACTGTCCAAGCCTCACAACTGTCCCCCACATTCAGTGGGACTAATTTAGTTCTATGCAGATTCACCTGCTCTCAGTCTAGAGTCGGTGAGCTCTTACTAGCTCGGGTCAGCTGTTTCTGTGGGTATCACCATTATGGTCTTGACCCCTTTGCTCCTCCCTCTCTTGGGCTGGTCTTAGGTAGCTCAGCCCAGTGCTTCACTGTGAATCTCTGTATCTGCTTCCATCTGTTGCTGGTTGAAGGTTCTATGATGACAATTAAGGTAGCTATCAGTCTGTTTACAGTGGAAGGCCAATTTAGGCACCTTCTCCACTGTTGCTTAGAGTCTTAGCTGGATTCCTAGGAACATGTAGAAGAATGTAAATAGATTCATATCTATCTCCATGCACAAGACTTAATTTCAAACAGATCAAAGACCTCAACATAAATCCAGCCACACTGAACCTCACTAAAGAGAAAGTGGGAAGTAGCCTTGAATGCATGGGCACAGGAGACCACTTCCTAAATATAACACCAGTAGCACAAACACTGAGAGCAACAATTAATAAATGGGACCTCCTGGAATTGAAAAGCTTCTGTAAGGCAAAGGACACAGTCACTAAGACAAAACGGCAGCTTACTGAACGAGAAAAAATTTAAATGTATTTTGATCATATTCTTCCTTGCTCCCAAGTTCTTTCAGATACCCCCCCTCCTTAACTACCCAAATTTAAGTTCTTTCTCAGAAAACAAACAAAAATCTAACACAACAACAAAATCCTTCCAAACCAAAAAAAAAAAAACAAGATAAAACAACACCCCAAAAGAAAAAGAAACAACCCAAACAAAACACCAAACTGTAACAGAATAAAAGCACACAAAACACTGTGTAGTACATTATGTATTGGTCAGCTATTCTTAAAATGGCGCCTACACTGGAGTGGTTGATACAGCCAGTGTCACCCTATTGGAGAAAACTGATTTTCACTCTTGTAGCTGGTATAAATGACAGTTAAGTTGTGCACTTTTATCCCAGTGGCCAGGTTTTCATTCATAAATTCATTCCTTTTTCAAACATAACAATAAAATATACTAAGAAAAGGAAGAAACAAGAATCATCACATAGGAGTTGGACAAGACAAACCAACAGAAGGAAAAGAGATCAAGAAAAGGTTCAAGACTCAGAGACCCACCACTCCCACACTCAGGAATCCTACAAAAATACTAAACTGGAAGCCATTATGTATGTGCTGAGAACCTGGTACAGACTGGCACAGGCCCTGGGCGTGCTGCCTCAGTTTCTGTGAGTTCATATGCGCTTTTGCTCATGTTGATACAGAGGCTCTTGGAGGGACGGGATTTGATGGAGATATCCGATTAAGGGTTGAGTGTTCCAAGGTCTCTTCCTCTCGGTGTTATGTCTGGCTGTGAGTCTCTATATTTGTTTCTATCTTCTGCAGGAGGAAGTTTCTCTGATGATGGCTGGACAAGGCATGGGAACATTGGAAGAAGAGAAGTGTCAGGATCCACCTCACAGGTTAAAAGACTGTTCATATGGCGATTTCTCAGAAAATTAGGAAACAATCTACCTCAAGACCCAGCAATACCACCTTTGGATGCTCAATCATGCCACAAGGACATGTGCTCAACTATGTTCATAGCAGCATTGTTTGTCATAGCCAGAACCTAGAAACAACCCAAATGCCCCTCTACCAAAGAATGGATAAGGAAAATGTGGTACATTTACACAATGGAGTATTACACAGCAGAAAAATATAATGACACCTTGAAATTTGGGGGCAAATGGATGGATCTAGAAAACATCATATTGAGTGAGGTTACCCAGACTCAGAAAGACAAATATCATATGTACTCACTCATAAGTGGTTTTTAAACATAAAGCAAAGAAAACCAGCCTACAATTTACAATCTCAGAGAACCTAGACAACAAAGAGGACTCTAAGAGACATACATGGATCTAATCTACATGGGAAGTAGAAAAAGACAAGATCTCCTGAGTAAATTGGGAGCATGGGGACTATGGGAGGGGCAGAAGAGGAGGGGAGGGGCAGGGAGGGGAAAAGAGAAAAATATATAGCTCAGTAATAACAGTTTTCTTTAAAAAAGACTCTCTGCTCTGTGAAAACCGGCTGTGGAGGCAGAGGTGTCAATACAGGTGATTAGCGGGCTGTTGCAGAATTCACAGCAATCCAAGATGAGAGCGGTGGAAGAGTAGAAACAGGCCTGAGTCTGGAAACAGAGAACATGCTTTTTACCAGAAATGCTAATGGGATTTGCGGATAAATTGACTAGATTAGCTATGGAGCACAAAATATGACTGGTAGGAGTATTTCATATAATTTCTCACTCATTTCTAATTCATATTTCTTCTAATGCTGTGTCATAGTTTCTAATTTTAGGGAAGAAAAATTTCTTTACAGGTAATTCAATTACAGAGAGGAATGCTAAACCTATTGACATTTCCGTGGGTGACTGATAGCTCCCAGTATCAGATTAATCATGCAAACATAGTTCAATCAGGTCTGCAGAAAAAGTCTAGACTTATCTCTGGCTTTGATTAGATATTGGATTTGTGACAATGAGTGTATGAACTAAGGAATGTTTTTCTTTTCTCTTTCTTTCTTCCACCCCTTTCCCACTAAGTGATTTCCCCAGGATCTAAGCACAACATAGATTCAGAAATAAGGAAAAAAAAAACAATCTGAACTAAGATCAGTCACTGAAAAGGACAAAGGACTGTGGAATCATCCTTTGAAATGCACCTTATGCAGCAGCGACATGGGCCAATGCAAGAACTTAGCAGAGAAGCTTTGTGTAATAGCACCCAACACTAACAGAGGCAAGGCCAGGACAATCATACATTCAAGGTGGTCCTTGGCTGCTTAGTGAAACCATGTCTCAAAAGTAAATCAGATGGAGAACTAGATGGAGTGCAAAGCAAGAAACAGAGTGACCTGATGCAAATGAGAGAGCGACGGATATGAGCGAGCACATATTCTGAAGATGAGCATTAGTGAAAACCACGCTAATTTTATAGATGTTATTCCCGAGGGCTTTGTGAGCAATGTAATACTTCTCAACCCATGAGTGCTAGAGAATGGACATTCACATACATAAACTTCCTCATGCAATTAAGGCGTCCATAGATGCCCTGCAGCTATAGCGCTCATATTGAAAACTATGCAGTATTTTCCCAATATTTTGGTCTCGCCATCAAGCAACAGCCATACTTTATCTTTTTTTCTCCTAACACATTTCAACTAACTCTGCCAGACCTTGCAAAATTAGAACATCAGAGACCTAAGTGAAAGTCACAAAATGATTGACACCACGATTTGACAATGATTCGTAGACCTCTAAATTCTCATTTTCTATGTGGCAAGGCGAGGAAAGGATGCTTTAATGATGCTAAACACTTGATTGGATTCTCCCTGGAGACTGGGCGAGCATGTAAGGGATGTTGAATGCATCATTTTCCATGCATAGGTGCATCCACTCAGTGAAATATGCTTACTTCAGAGTGGCAATGAGCAAGAACATTTGAGGCAAGCTGAGGAAAGATCCATCAACTAACAATTTTAAGGAATAGGCTAAGGAATGAGATTCAGCTTTTCTGCACCACAGAATTCTGCAAATAATCACTGGAGGCTTCGGGCTGTGGACCGTGAGTGCAGTAAGTCAGGGCTGTTTCTTCTCTAGTAAATTACATATTACCTATGAGCTATTTATTTATTTAGCTATTTCAGGCTGATTAAGATGCACACTTTGTTGAGCTCTCTGGGCATAGGTACAAAATAATAATGGCTTGGTAAGCAGTGTGCTCTGGAAACCTTGTGAGCAAGCAGATTCGGGTGAAATTGACACAGCCGAACTGGTAGCTGTCAGTGAAGTGTGGATTGACCTCCAAGGGTATAAGTGTCACCTTCGCAAAAGCACTTTGTGAGCAGAGCGAGATCAGCAGCAATTATTTCTTCTGGAATAGCAGGCTGGGAGACAGCCACTTTCTCTGATTTCTAGGCTGAAAACTACAGTGCATGCTTCTTGGGATGCCTTGAATCTGTAGAGCATGTGCTGGGATGCTGTTCTCTGTGCAGTTGTCTATATAGCGACCAGGGTAATAGGTCTGAGCCAACGCCAATTGGCAGACTTCGTTGGTGTAAGACCTTAACATCAACAGAAGGTAACAAGGTAGTTAGGGTCACATTATTTGCATTCAACTATGTATATGGTGGTTTAAAACATATAGTCTGGGCAGTCAGGAAGATCTATATATCTATTCTGGGCTCTGCTGTGTCCAAATTACTTGTTAACGTTGGCTTGAGTATTGATTTCCTCATCTCAGAAATGGAGGTCCTAATAATATTCTGTTTCTAAGGGTATTTCGAGGGTAAAACATGTTTCACAGCAAAGGAATTTGTAGATTCTTTCATGGTCAGGATGATCTCAGAATGGGACTCACATTGACCCCCGTGCCTTGGGCCCATCTCACCAGGATACTCTACAGCCCAAGACAACCTCGAACTCATAATTCTCCTGCTCCAGCTACCCAAGTGCACAATCTATTTTTATAATTCAACCAATATATTGTAGACATATTTCTCTGCTAGTATTTAAAGACTACTGTAGAGGGGGAAAGCTAAACACTATTCTATTATATGAAAATATTATTTATTTACTCAATCTTTATTGCAGGACATTTTGTCCATTTTTAATATTCTTCATTACACAACACTCGGTGAGCATTTATATAGAACATTTGTTTACTTATAGTTTGATTTTCTTCGGATAAAAGATGAAAAATATTTTTCAGGAATAAATAGCCTTTATTATTTATAACTTTATTGGAACTATAAACAGTTCCTTAGCAATATTAAGTATGAAAACCTTCTCTTTCAAAATGCATGAACCACCCCATTTCCTATGCTTTTTTCCCCCAGAGCTATGCTAGTATTTTTTGCCTTTAATTGTTAATTTCCTTTGCTTGTGTGAAATGTATATGCATGTACACATGTTTGTGCTAGTGTGTGTGTATGTGTGTATGTATTTAGGCTAGTGGTCTATACTGGGTATCTTCCTCTGTTGTTCTTAAATCTTATTTTCTTTTGAGACTAAGTCTGTCTGATTGGCTATACTGGCTGGCAAGTAATCCAGAGAAATCTCCCCAGCCCTGTTGTTAACATTTTTTTTTAAAACTGAATTTATTGAGTGTCTAGAAATGCCCTCTATCATCATTGGAGTCAGGGGCACACCTTTGCAGAATAATGCAACTGCTTAGTACTGCACAGTGTCTATTCTATGTGCAGCAGCTAAAAACAAACATTCTCCAGGTTTTAAGCCATGGACAAAAATGGCGGTCTTTAAAATTTTTGTGACATGATACCAGGATTCAGCACATGTTTGTTCTAAATCCATCATGTGCAAAATGTCCCATGCCAGACAGCTCATGACCTTGGCATTCATGAAAATACTATGACTTATTCGAACATTTTCAAAGTGAAACATTCTCAGTAGGCTTACTTTCAAGGACTTTACTGAGGAGTGGAGGAAAACTTGAAGACTTGGTTATTCCTTCTAGACATGCTATGTAAAATGCATTTAGTTTGTCTGCTGCTACACTTATCTAGAGACCTCATTATCTGGGAATACGCCGTGGCTCTCTCGCTTGAAGTCCTGAGGGAAATATTTTCACCCACCATAATATTAGCCTCTCAGTTTTGAAAGTGGAGAGTGAATCGCAAATTTATCCTCTAGTCTTCAATTTGTAAAAAAGATAGTGCATAGATAAAATAGGAAAAAAAAGTAAGTGGATAAAAAGCCCTTGTCCTTCTCCCCAGTGTGCTGAGAGCCATGTGAGGCGAAAGCTACTGTCGGGAGAGGTTGACATGTTCAAATTAAAGAAAAGTCTGTTCATTAAAAACACGACTATTCCAATAATTCCGGCTGTCAGATGAGTACAGAGAATATAGGAAAATGGCCCAAAAGTGTCTGTGACAGTGATCGCTTGATGATATACAAGTGTCAGCACTCAATTAAAAAGCTATCTCAGTCATTACGGAAAACGGGCCATTGGTGGCACATGGCAGATCCCTGGGGATGTGATGGCTAGACATGTTTATCCTCTTTCCTCCACTTCCCTTTCTTCTTGAATAAATGCGCATTAGTTGGTTCATATCTTAAGCTTTATTTTTCTCTTTCCAAGTTTTGGGAGAACGATGAAAGCAAGTTCTCTTTTTGGGGAGGGGCTGGAATTTGGGGACTCTTTAATGAAACATTTAAGATTTAAAGAAACTAAAGAGGCATCTCCTTTGGCAATACGGCCACATCAGAACACAGATACTGTGTTCACCAAATGGCTCTTGTCACCTTGTGCTTTCCACTGGGCTGTCTCATTGGGTTCGAACACTCTTGCTCCTCTATCTCCCAAGAGCACCTTGCATTCACCAGAACAGCAATAAATTAAGAAAGGTTTTTTTTTTTTAAATAGTTAAAGACTTAAGGTTTTAAAGCAATATAGCCACTGGGAGGCTGTCAGGTTAGGAAGAAGGACCTTGTTAATGAGAAGAGTGCATGCAGAGGAAAAGTAACTTGGTAGGTACAAGCACAGCACACGGTGGGAATAAAATAAAAGGAAGGGGAGTGAACGAAGAGAAGATGGAGTGAAAGAGGCACACTTGTTGGTTCTTGGAAATAAGTTCTAGCTAGAGTAAGATCATTGCAATGTTAATGTGGTCCCAGGAGACAAATTTCCTCTCTAATAAGATGGTGGAGATCCTTGCTCTTTCATTATCCCCTTATCTTCAGGGACATCCCAGTGCCCACCGCTCTTTATTGGTGTGTAAACTAGGATTTTGCAGGGAGACAGAACAAGAGCATACAGGCAAGAGACTGAATAGGGCTTATTAGGGAAACTGTTTCAAGCGTGTGGAGGCTAATTTCATAACAAACTGTTCACTGGTGACCTTGGGATGTGGGTAATGTAGCTTGGCTAAAGTCGGAACCAGGGAAGCTCTTGGTGTGACTTTCAGTCTGAGACCAGAGATTTGAAGACCAAGGGGATTTCTGTATTAAGTTTCAGAGCTCAAGGTTTGAAAAACCTGAATTTTTGACATTCAAGGGAAACAGGGAAAGAGTGCCCCTCAGTTGGGCATGGAGAAAGAGAGAGAGGGAGAATCATGTTAGAGGGAGGGATGGAGGTAGAGGGAGAAGGAGAGAGGCAGATGGAGGGAGGGAAGGAGAGAGAGAGAGAGAGAAAGAAAGAGATAGAGAGAGACAGACAGAGAAAGAGAGAGACAGAGACACTTCCCCGTAACTTTGGTCTCTTCTTCATGTGGCCAGTGAACCAGGCGGGTGATGCTCACCGCAACTGAATAGACCTTCTTCACTCTCAGCCTCACTGAAAGCAGAACTTGTCTTGTTCCTTCAGCCCATAGGTCTGTCTTCTCTGAAAAGCACCTCACAGACACAGACATGTGCTTTGTGAGCTCTTCCTGTGTTTCTCAGTGTAAATAAGTGGACACATGATAGTAATAAGAGTACTGACGTGGGGTTTGCGGTCTTGCGGGAAATAATGAGAAATATACTGTAAAGTTATTTGTGTACAAAAGCTCAGCAATTTGACATAGTTTCCTGAGATAAACTTTCGTTGGTTGTTTCAGTTTGATAGTGTTGCCATAATAAAATATAGAGTAAATGAGTCATAAGCAATGTGCATTTGTTTGTTGCCGTTCATGAGGCTAGCAAATTCAAGACCATGGCTAGTAAGTTCAAGACGATGGTCTTGAGGAATTTGGTGTTGGTGAGCGTCTACTTCCTGGCTCTCAGATAGCATCTTTTTATTACCTCACATAGTAGAAAGGGGAAGAAGGTTTTCTGGGGCCTGTTTGATAAGATTTCATTCATGGGTGCTCTTCCTTCATGACTTAGTCATGGCTCAAAGGCGCCAAATGTCAAGCCGGGTGGTGGTGGTGCACACCTTTAATCCCTGCACTTAGGGAGGCAGAGGCAGGCAGATCTCTTGAGTTGAGGCCGGCCTGCTCTAGAGAGTGAGTTCCAGTACAGTCAGAGATACACAGAGAAACCCTATCTCAAACAAACCAAACCAAACCAAACCAAACCAAACCAAACCAAACCAAACCAAACCAAACAAGGCACCAAATATCATTGCATTAGGTTTGGCACACACACATACACACATAGATGCATGTACATGTATGTGTACACACACACACACACACACACACACACACACACACACACACACACCCTTAGAGGCTGAAAACACTCTCCCTACAGCACTCATGGAACTATATAGCTCACATTTGACTCAGGAGAGCCGTAGACTCTGAAGTACTTACTTGTGTACTAAGCAGTTTATTTAGGAGTTGTTGTCTGGCCCACACCACCCAAATGATCTACTTCTCTTCGGAGGGGATGATTAATTCAATTCTGTCGAACAGAGCACTGGAAGAGGTGTAACTCTTTGAACAGCCGTGGAACACAGCAAAGACACTGACTTTCTAAAATCTGTCTAGGAGATTAAGGAGGGATTTCAAGCCTTCGTAAGCAGCTCCTGTTTGGATGCCTTTCAGCTCTTCCTTTTTCCCTTACGACAGTTCAGCAGTGGGCACAGTTTCTCAAGGAAGAACTGAAAATGTATTTCTTAGTTTGACAACTACCACCCGCACCTGTGTCTTTTCCCTTTTCTCTACATTCTGATTTGGAGACATCTTGCTTGAAGGAGTATTCTACCATCCCTTGCCTTGGGACTCCCAGAGCTTGGGGTGTTTGTGGAGGGATGTGCATCGGTGCCAATGGGCGATGACGGTGTCTGTATGGACAAATTGAAGTCTTTTTCCTCATAATATAGGATTGTGATATATATATATATATATATATATATATATATATATATACACACACACACACACATACATACATACACACACAGTTTAACGCTGTCAGCATGGTTGGCCGTTCTTTCTGATCCACACTGATGTTTCAGTGGCCTAGGCAGCCAAGTACAGATGAGACACACTTTGACCCACCCCAGAACTGCTCCTTTGGCGTTGTTGCTTGTTTCTTCCCTCTTTGGGTTTTCAGGAGGTTGTTTTCCCTTGCTATCCTACTGCTCCTCCCTTTCCCTGGCATTCTGATTTTACCTGCTAATCTGTCTTCAGATTTCCTGAGCCCAGGGCCTCTGGAAACCTTTACAATGCTCCTCTTTTCATCTTTGGCTTGCAAGCTGCTATGCGATTGAACTTGATGTGCATCTTAAGGAAACATAGTAAGCAGCCCCAGGAAGCAGAGCCCCACTGTGTTCCAGTTCTTCCATCACCTGCTTGGCTCCTGTGTGCTCTTCCGGTTTCTGTCATGTTGACCTTCAAGAGGGAACTGCCTTAGACTTATTATGTTAACAGTCTCACTTCTGAATGAAGTTTTCATTCAAAAACCTTGCAAGTGACTTACTCAAGTCTATATGTAGATATTTTAATTTCCTTGAAGGCTGATTTGCAAAGAGCATAGTTATTTGGATATCCTTGACCAAAAGAATGGCCGTGCTGTGCTGGGGAAGGTTGTCCACCTTGACTGTTTGAGAGGCTTCCAGAAAGGCCTTCATGGAGCAGTAAGGGAAGAAGGGGGCAGCTACGTAGCCAGTCAGCCAGGCAAATCAAGCCCAGTGCTCCATGGGGTGACAGATGTCGGTCAGGGCACCTTCAAATTCATCTCATTAATCTGACAGTTTGTCTGTTTCTGCTCTTGAGAAAAGACTTGCCTTGCAGAGGCTCTAACAGCGACGATGATGATAACAGCACATCACAATAACACCAAGCTTCTCTCATGTTTCAAGACCCCTTGCTAGTACATCCTCATCTAGAAGTATGGGAGGTAACATACTTATCTTACAGAGGTGACTACAAAGCTGGCAAGGTTCATCTTGCTTAAAGTCACAGATCTGTCAAGATTCATTTGGGTCCAGTTTGCTTTAACGTTTGTTTTCACCAATATAAGCTAGTGCTGTGTGGTTCAGGCTTGTCTAAAACTTGCTGTGTAGTCCAGGCTGGCCCAGAACTTGAGGGCGTCCTGTTTAAGCCTTCCCAGTGCTGGGGTTACAGGTGTGCGGTACCACACGGGCTTTTGTTTGAGCTTCTTTCAGGACCCTTTTCTCCTTGATTTATTTCTTTCCATATAAACCTGATTGTTTACCATAACAACTCACAATCATAAACTTTCATCAGAATATATCACTTCAAGTTTTCCAGAGAAGCTCTGAATTCTATCCTCATGAGCTCAAGTCTTTGACAAAAACAATAGAGGAAAAACATATTAAGATATAGCTAAGCATCTGAGCTTTTGTTTGAAAATAAGTCAGTGAATATATATGCGCATGTGGACTGTGAATATCTTTAGGCACTGCCTTTTCTCACTCTGGCAATTTGTTACCCCAAGGAGTGATTTATTGTTATTATTTTTCATGCATAGTCAAGCAGTTTCATTAAGTTTCCATATTTATTTCCTAGCCACATGGCTCTCCTCATAATCTCCTGATCATACTGTGAGCATTCCCGACTTCTGCCTGGGTGAAGGCCATTCCTCACGGTTATATTCTCCGCTCCTCTTTACTTCCTCAGAGTCTCTGAACGTCCCAGCGCCTCTCAGCTTTCAGGTCCTGCACGGGCTCCTCTTTCTCCTCCACACGCCTCTGCTACTTAAAGGAACCCCTTTGCTGCCTGTTTGCTATTTAGAGTATATTACCTTGTGCAGTTTATCTTTCCTTAAGGTTCAAAGGGAATTTAAACATTTGTAAGAATAAGAAAAATGTATAAACCATTGAACATCTTTTTCCTAGGACAAACAGCTTTAGCATTTTGTCTGCTTGTCTCCTCATAATCGTGACTATTTTCTGAAGCATTTGTGGTTAAGTTGAAGACGAAGCCTCTAGATGTCTTAGCAGCTGTTTTCTAAGAAAGTCCAATATTCGTCTTGTCACCTTTAAAAAAATAAACTTGAAAATGCTAATTCTTACCTTTTGCTATGGTTTCTAGAACTTCCTTCTTATTCTTTTTTAGCATGCTCTCTCTGTTTACTTTGCACAATTGTCCTTGCATGTTGTCTGTCTTTCCTGCAGGCCGCTCAGTGTGGTTTGAATGTGAAGTGTTTCCCATGTGCTCACGTATTTGAACCCTTGATCCCCAGCTGGTGGCATGATTTGGTTGAGATACCTTTAGGAGTTTGGAGCTTTACTGCAGGGAGTGGGCCATTTGGGAGTGGGTCTTGACAACTTGTAGCATCTTCCACTTCCTGTTTGTTCTTTGCTTCCTGATTGTAGATACAATATGTCCTTAAATCCACGACTTTGAGTTCAGTGCCTGAAGCAAAAAATGTTCACAAATGTTTCATGAATGACTCCGCAGTCACATAATTTTGTAGGCCAGGCTCACACATGTAAAATGTCCACATTCCTATGTCTTTAAGAGAACTCGCCTGCCTCTCTCAAGAGGGAAAGTCTCAGTAAAGTGCACCCAGCTTTACACTCAGAACTCCCTGTAGTTAGACGATACATAGGTCCGTGATTTCCTTCAGATGAAGAGAAATCTTTTCTCCTCCCAATTATTCACAGTCAGATTGGAGCAGGGTTGCTTTTATGAATAAAAAGGAAGTTCTTTTTTGTGAATCTTTTAATGATCTTAACAAGTTCACCATATATTTTAGCGCCATGTCTTGCATTTTTAAAGCTTCTTTTAATAGTGGACTTACAAAGCCATTTTGATTCAAGGTTTTCAAAAGATGGTTTGATTCACAGTTACAGTCTTTCTTCTTCTCAGGTCCCTGTGTCCACACGCATGCAGTTTTATCAGGCTTCTAAAGGAAACCACGTATCTACCGAGATCGCTTTTGCAGAGGCCTCGCTGAACAGCTCCTGTTATATTCGCTCTGGTTGCTCAGAGTGACACATGGCTGCACTTCTTTGAAGTACAGCATTACACTGAGCTGTCTTCATGCAGCCCGATCCAGAATAATTACCGTCAATGTCTAGCTTCTACCTTCTAAGACTTAGAGGGTAACAGAGAATTCATGTGGGCAATAAATTGAGTGTGTAACCTTGTTCAAAGCCTCTCTTTCTTTCTTCGTTCTAAACTGGAAGTATGAAAACTTCAGCAGACACCTATTATTTATATAAAAAAAGGCCACAGCATCTTACCAGAACCCTGCTCTCAAAAAATACGCTGAGATTGAAAAGCGTTTAAAGGCATCTAGACTGTTCTCAGTGACACAGAATTATTTGACATAATCTCTGCCTCTTACATACTTATTCGAGATGCATTTGCCTACATGATTTAATATAAAAAATCAAATCCTGAAATATGTGTGCATGAACTATAATAATCTATTTTCCTTAAGGTGAGTGTGAAGGGTAGATGATTTGGTGCTGAAGATTCTTACATTGCTTGCTCATTTCTCAGTGTATTTTTCGCATGGAGAAAATCTAGCTTGGTTATGTCTACTAATACTTAAAGCTTGTGATGTCTTAAAATTTTTTGAAAAGGGACCAAAGAGATGACTTAGTGGTTAGGAGTACTTGCCACTCTTGCAGAGGACCTAGCTTTGGTTCCTAGGACCCACATAAAGTGACTCCCAATGGTCTGTGACTCCAGTTCCTTGGTATCCACTGTCCTCTTCTGGCCTTCGAGGGCTCCTGCATGTTTGTGGTGCACCCAAACACCTACTACACACAGATAAATAAATCTTTAAAGTTTTTGAGGAAAATACAATGATTTTTGAGACCTTGAAAATACACATGAAATTTTCTGTTGAAAATATTAATTTCTTGACTTAAATTTCTCAATTATTTCTAAATGGGACCTTGCAGAACACTTTCTTTCAGCAAAAATTTATTTCAGACAAGATCATGAAAAGGATTAAATTGCTTCTCTAAAGAAGAAATTTAAGAGTACTTATTAATGTTCTAAATATTAAATTGTTTACATTTTTAAAGATAAAAAGGCAGAAGATGTATAAAAAAGACCACCAGGAATGATACTCTGCTATTATCCTGTGAGAACTGTCAAAGGGGAAAAGCAATCAGTTGCATCCTACCCAGATGTAACTGCATGTAATAAAGCATGCCACAGTGAAATCTTTACATAGGTTTTTGGAGTGGGGTGGGGTGGGGAGGATACCATCTCTTCAAGATCACTTCTCAAATACTAGCATATAAGCAATAGGTTTGCATATAAGTACGGAGACTACATGCTGAAACACAAACTGCAGTCACTTTCGTCTTAAGGGGGAGTTAGAGGGATAAAGGTAGACAGGGAAGTGAGACAGGGCTCTCTAAGGTGGTGGCTGTATAAGCAGAGTCAGGGTATGCACCTCCACAGGACCAACAGGGCTAAGGGAACCCGGGGGCCCTAGAAAACATCAACCCCAAAGTATAGTTAGTAGACTTCTGAACCCATTCCCATCCTTGACTCAGTTTAACAAAGCTATTGCTTTTATTTTCTCTGCATTTATCACTTCTGTGTTTCCTTTCTTTCAGTTCTTTGGGATGACTTTGGTGGTCTCCTAGGAAACCATCAGCACCCACGTTACAATTTTCAATATGTCTTACAAGCAAAAACAGTGTTAACTTTGAACTTACAAAAGAAAAATATTGTCTTGAAAAATACGTTAACTCTAACTCTTGATAATTCAGTAGAAAACTTTCAAAGTTTTTGGATTAAAATATATTTTATTTGAAACAATCTGTTTTTAGAAAGATAAAAGATGCCTATGTGTTCATTGACATGTATCTGGAACACATGGATGCTATATTTGGAATATGAAATGTCCCAGAAAGACCCGGACCCTGCTGTGCTATTGGGACGTCCCTTCTCACTGCAAGGGATGTCGTAGCTATAGCCCCTTCCTCTCTCCCATTCACTGTTTGGCTGCCATGAGGCAGGCAGCCTCTACCACTCACCCCTGCCGTCGCCTCCGATGCTGCCACAGTCTCATAGCAACAGCACATGGAGATCTCAGAAACCGCACACCAAGGAAAGGGTTCCTGCTCAGAAGCTGATTGTCTTCAGCCATTCTTCATAGTGAGAAGAACACTCACCAGCACAGCAGAAGTGCATCAGAAAAAGATTTCGAGGAACATTAAGTCCACATTTTCTTTCATGTTTTTTTCTGTGCATGTTTATATTTTTGACATATAAAGCTACAGAGATGATCATTTTACATATTCTGGGATTGAAGTAATTTGTATACAGTTTTAGGTCACAGTTATGAATGACTATTATACTTCATCAATAACTTTCTAAAGTAATATTCTACAATTTATCTACTTTTATTTTTTAATTTATTTTTTTGAGACAGGTTTCTCTGTAGCTTTGGAGCCTGTCCTGGAACTAGCTCTTGTAGACTAGGCTGGCCTTGAACTCACAAAGATCTGCCTGCCTCTGCCTCCTAAGTGCTGGGATTAAAGGCATGAACCACCACTGCCTGGCAATTTATCTATTTTTAAATGGTAAGTGTTAATATAATTTCATATATTTATTTCAAAATGATGCGAATATGAAAAATTTCATAAATAAATCTTATTCTGTATCTCAGGTAAGAGAAAGAGATTGCTATTAAAGCATTTGGTAGTCATAGGGTGTTAATATTTTAAAGCTGTTATTGCGTATTCAAAAACCTTTAAGCTAGAGATGGTGGTGTGTGCTTTGTAACCTCAGCACTGAAAACCTGAGGCAGCAGGGTGATGAGTTCAAGGTCATCTTGGGGTACATTGGGAGATGTTTGCCTAAAAATACTGTCCAATAAATCCACGCAATATTATTATTTAATAATAATCAATGCATTAATACGATGTTTACCCCGCTGGCCTTTCAACTGATGTGTGGGGACAGCCAGCTCCACACACTGCTTCAACACAGGATGGTATTGCTGCTATAAAGCACTGTCGTTCTACTCCTTGTGTCTTTGTTTGTTCTACAAGGCAGGGTCTCACTGAGCTCACATGGGCCTCAAACTTGCTATGTAGCCAAGGCTGGCCTTGAACTCTTGATGATATCCCCATCTCTGCCTCCCAGGTGCTGCCTCCAGCTCATTGAAAACCATTACTAATGTGGTGGCAATGGCAGTTTGTCTTTGTCATTGCTTCTTGTTTCCCTTTTTGTAGTATTAGGAATCAAGTAGACAAGCCTCACACAGGCAAGGCACATGCTTTGCCATTAAAATCTACCTTTAGTGCAGCTTGCTTAAATTTACCTTTTTTGTGAGATGGAATACTTCTTAGTTTTTTGGTATTGGGTGTGTGTGAATGGTTCATGTATGTGTATGCATATGGAGGCCATAGGCTAATCTGGTATGTAATTATCTGGATGCTCTTCCTTGTTTTCCGAGACAAGGTCTCTCACTGGGGCTTGTGGATTGCGCACTCAGCTAGGTTGATTGGCCATTAAGTCCCTGGGGTCTGCCTGCCTTCAACTCCCTAGTTCTGGGATTGCAAGCATGCACCACCTGGCTCTGTTTGTGATGTGGGTGCTGGGACCAAACTCAGGTCCTCATGCTTACAAGACAAGCACTTTATCGGCTGAGCTATTTCCCCAGCCCGGATCTACAACCTCCCTCTGAATATCTATCATAGTGACCATTAGAGGATCCATGAACCGTGCATAACTGAGGTATATGCTGCAGTTGGAAGAAATAGCTTTTACCTCAAAGGAATGAATGAGATGGTTCAATCTGGAGTCAAGAATATGAATGAGCATGGCTTGGGAACATATTAGGTCTCCCAAAACACAATGTTCCAGTGTGGATAGTTTCATGAAGTTTTTATAGCGAACTGACAAGTATTTGTAGCTGGGTAGTGGTAGCACATGTCTTTAATCCTTGCACTCAGGAGGGAGTTTGAAGGCAGCTTGGTCTACAGAGTGGGTTCCAGGACAGTCAAGACTACACATGGAAACCATGTCTCAAAAAAACAAAACAAAACAAACAAATAAAAAATGGTGTTTTCTCAGTTTCCCATTGGCTCCCCAATTGCTCCCTCCCTCCTCCTGTATGCCACAAGGAAGTCAGGGCAAAAGATTTCCATTTGAAAGGCACATAGAATGGAAAGGAAGAAAGAAAGGAAAAAAGGAAGGTAGGTAGGAAGGAAGGAAGGAAGGAAGAAAGAATAAAAGAAAGTGGTTTTTGTTTTTTTTATTTTTCCAGGAAAGATTTTTGGGGGGCTCATTTGCATAACTGGTGCAGGAGGTGCTTCTTCATTTGTATTGCTTTCATTGGTTGAATAAAGAAAACTGCCTAGGCCTTTTGATAGGGCAGCCCTTAGGTGGGTGGAGTAGACAGAACAGAATGCTGGGAGGAAGGGAAGTGTGGCAGATGCCATGTTTCTCCGGCCTGAGGTGGACGTAGGTTAGAATCTTCCCGGTAAGCCATGACCCCGTGGTGATACACAGATTACTAGATATGGGTTAGTTTAAGATGTGAGAATTAGCCAAGAAGAAGATAGAGCTAATGGGCCAGGCAGTCATTTAATTAATACAGTTTCTATATAATTATTTCGGGTATAAGCTAACCAGGCGCCGGAACCTGGGAGCTGGGCAGTGGGACACAGCCCGCTCTTCCTCGTGCAACACATATCATCAGAAGTGTGGAGTAGTCAGCATTGGGCACTTTCCCTCACTCTCCTGGAGCAGGACAGAGCATTCCAGTGTCCTTGTGTTTCAGAATACTTGCAAGCACCTTGACGTGAAGGAGTGAGGAAGGGAGGCTGGGAAGGGTAGGTAGCCTTGAATCGCTTCCCTGGCTCTGTTTCTGCTTTCACAAGGTCTTCACTTGTCAGAGAAGGACAGACACTTTTAATTCCTGTGAGTGTGCAGTTGTTGCCTGGGAACTCTCAGGGCTGAGGTCCCTGTGTCATCTTCGGCTCTCTTGTCGCAGGGAGCGGGTTTCCATTCCAGGTGAAAGCAGAAAGGGTAAGGGTGCTGCAGATTCAGAGCTCCGTGTCTCTGGAGTGTCTGGCAAGTCCTCCCACAATCACTTCAGGACATCGTCTTTCTCTTTGAACACACAGTGCCCCCTGACTGAGACTACAGAAAAGGGCCTCACTCTGAATATCACGCTACAATTTGACCAATTTCTGACAGTATGAAAAATGTTTTCCAATATCAGATTTCAGTCGGGGCAAGTAGTAAATAATAATATTCTTGGCCATATTAGAAACCTTCTCTCCCTTCCTCTCCCATTCTCCCTTCAACCAGAGGAGTTTCTCAAGGGACTCCACACAAAATGGTGAGCTTTTAATCCCTGCCAAGCCCTCGGAATAAAGCGAAAACAGATCCAGCCCACCCAATATCTACAACTAGTCCCAGGAATAGGAAAAGAAAGGCAACCTGCTCCCAACAGTGGGCGGCTGTGGGCACATTCATGGGTGGATCCGTCTGATCTTATTTGGGGGCCTCACTTTTTGGCTGTGAGCCCACACTTGGGCTATAAATGGTAAAGGAGACAGGGAAGCAGCCACTGTCCCAATGCTGTGACAGTGTCACAGGACACTCAGTAATTAAAATGTTTCCAGGAACTCACAGGCCACGAGGGCAGTAGTCTATGCGCCGCGCGGCGATCTACTGAGGAGCTGTCTACCAGGGCAGCATGAAGTTCACGGCTTTACTGATACAGCTGTGAATGTGGCAACTCTGCAGGCTAAAGAGAAGCTGAGCCTTCTCTGCCTAATTACTGCTAAATCATAAACAAGCTCAGGTCCTTTCCACCAATTCCTGCCTGTGTGGCAAAGCAGCAAGCAGTAGAGTTCAGATGCTGGTTACCATGGGGTTGCTGATATAACCAAGTTTTTAATCCTGTCATACACACAACCATGCTCCCCCCTCAAGTCGGATTTTTTTTTTGGATAACCTTTAGCATTATGATCTCCTGTTTTAGTGTTGGGAACCAAAGTCAGAGCCTTGGACTTGACAGGCAAGCACTTCATCACTGAGATAAATTCCCCACATAGCAGTACAAGTTTTTAAAATTTATTTTCTGACTGAAGCCTAAAAATTGGACATATTTATGGAGCACCATGAAGTGTTTTGATAAGTGGATACATTGTGTAAAGTTTGAATCGGACTAGACACATCTCTCTCTTCAAATATTTATTTATCTTTTACTTACCATGAAATAGTAAAAATGCTTTCTCTTAGCTTTTTGAAATACACTGTCCCTTATTGATATCTATGGTCACCCTTTGGGGATGCCTTTTGTGTGCAGCAGTGCACATTCTTGTTCCTGTGTGGAGCTGGGTCTGCCATGATCAACCATTCTCCACCTCCCTAACGCAACGAATTTTGAAAAATGTTATCTGCTGGAAATCTGAATTTGGAAAAAAAGAGATTTGTACCTTTTTGCATGTCAAGTCCCCATGCAAGGGATCCAAGACAAGGATGTGTCCTCTTTTCTACTGCCTTTAACCAGAGCCTAGGACCTCCTGAAAGAAGCCCCCCAAAATGAGAGGTGTATCTGAGGCCATTGGTTGAAGCGGTCCCAGGCTGGGCACCAGGGGCTAAAGTGGGAATTTTGTCTTTTTCTAGACCACTTTAAGGTCTTGCATGGGTCTGAAAGTTAATCTGAGCATCAGCAAGAGCAAGGCAAGTGAGTTTGAGTTTGTCGTAAGCCTGGTATGCAGCTCAGTTGTTAAGTTTTGAGGACCCATGGGTGAGGCCCTAGGTTCAAATTCTAGCACTGCATTATAAAGACCTCACAAATATGTTTAATTAGATGTGTGTGCTTATAACAATAATATTCTAGCTTATTATTGAATGAATACATTGTGTGTGTGTGTGTGTGTGTGTGTGTGTGTGTGTGTGTGTGTAGGTCAGAGGACAATTTCATGCAGTCAGTTCTCTTCTTCCATGGGCTTCTTGAGCTTGAACGCAGGTTGCCAACTTATGTGGCAAGCGGCTCTACCCACATCTCACTGGCCTGAATGTGTGCAAGTTGTTGTACGTGTAGGTTTGATGTAGCGTGCAGTTTGGAGGGAACATGATTGTATGAGACTGTGAACTAGTGTCGGTAAGTGGGAATCTGGCTCTTGACTGCTCTCCTTCTGCTTCAGGGGAGAAGACGGGCAGGGGCTTGGCATATGTTTTCCCAAGTCTGCTGACTTCTCCCTTGTCACAGTGCCACATGGAGATGCAGGGCCTGAAACACTGCATCAGAAACAATGGCCATGAAAGCAGAGACATAAACAGAAAACACAATATCAGGACATTAGCAGTGAGTCAGCATCAGAGGTCAAGTGCTAAGAATATGCAGAGCCATGTTTGCCTTGTCTTTTCTCATTTAAAAACGGAAGCAGAGGTTAGAGCTTAGGGGCAGAGTGTTTGCTTGTCATGCTCCTGTCTCTGAGCTCCTACACGAGTCTAGCAAAAAGGAAAAGAAAAAAGGAGGGGGATGTGAGGGAGGTTAAAAAAATTCACAAACAATAGCAAGGTGGTGGTAGCACACACCTTTAATGCCAGGGCTTGGAAGACAGAAGCAGATGGGTCCCTCAGTTTGAGGCTAACCTAGTCTACAGAGTGAGTTCTAGGACAGCTAGGGCTGGCTACACAGAGAAACCCTGTCTTGAAAAGTCAATAAACTAATCAACCAACAAACAAAAACCACAGTGTTAACTAGGCCAAGAAAACTCTCCCAAAGGGATTTGAATGGCAGGTTAATTATTCAGAGAAATCAGTAACATTGGTGACAGGGTAAACCTGCTGCCTCTTCCTAGGCTATGCAGCAGTTCCTTGAAAGGAAAAGTTGAGAGGACTCTGCTTGATCTTTAGTCCTGAAGTTCTGAAGGCAAGAACACGAATGGTTGCTATGAACATGGCCTTGGGGAGGAAGGAAGAAAGAAACGGCTGCTGAATTTCCAATATTGCTCTCTCTTCCCTGGTACTTTGGAAAGGAAGGGAGACAGGGAGGGGGCTCTTGAAATCTACGTTTCTCTCCCCACAGAATGCCTTTCTGTTGTTTTCAGTCAGCCCCAAGGCGTTGGAGGGATCAATACAGATACTTTCTAGGGAAGGGAATAAGACAGGAACATGTGCCCTGGTGGAGCTGCTTAGAATATCGAATAGTTTTTGACATAGCTTGATGCAGAGGCAAGGTAAAATTCTCCAAGGAGAGAATTGCTACTGCAGTTTGCTGCTCCAGGGAAAAAGGAAGTAAATGAAAACTGGGAGGAGAAGGAACTGAGCCTTTTACTCCTCCCACCTCCGAAGTTCAGAAATAGGATGGCGAGCAGAGCATGCGGGAGCTCAGGAAAGCTCTCTGCTATGATGAAAACTATTTCCTACCCCATCATCACCACGGCACAGGGCAGCGAAAATGCCTCTGCCTCTCTTCGAAATCAAAATTCATTCTTCGGGGCAGCACTTGCTCTCTTGCGTGTTTCATTTGACGGCTGCACCGCTGACACAGATTCGCAATGGTTACTAAAATATTCACTGCAAAGAGCTGGTGTGAAACAGTTTCACACACCAACTCCTCTTACTCATCTGGATTAACCTTTCTCGGGAAATCACAGCATTGTAAACACCCCTCAGCGTTAAATAAAACACAGCAGTGTGCAGCTTCAAATGATTGCTTCAGCTTTTTTTTCTGGCCCACCGCGTGACTTGTTTTATATAGCAGTTTCTACGTTCCCCACTGTTTAGCAATCAGGCACCGTCGAACACTTTGCTTCTACTTTCTTTCCCTGGTTTAATGAGGTACGAGATAAAATTCTCAGGCCTCCCATCATTTTTTTCCCTCCCTTGGCAGATCAAGTCTTGAATAAGAATCAAATTTGGAAGGTCAGTGTTCAAAGGTCACTGCCGAGTCTACTTAGTGTCAAGAAAATACAGGCCATTGCACAGAGAGGCAGAAAGCAAGTCAAGATTGGTTAAAAAACTTGTAGATATTAATGCAACATTGTGGGTGAGAATTCAAATTCATAAAAGTCAGGAGAGTCAAAATTATGATCCTCCCAGCTCTCGTTATTCCTTCCGAGCACACATGATAGTATTTTATGTACTGTATTTGCTGTTATATTTATGCCCTTATATAGAATATGCCAACTTATAGTTGCTGGGGGAAGCATAACTTTCCATTTCAAACTTTCCTGCATCCTAATTTTTCAGTACAATTAGCATGAGGATTTCACGCTTCACTTTCCTGATCTCCTAAGGAAAATTAAATGAGGTGACTGTGTACCCCCTTGTTTTATCTGTTCACTGATATTTGGGACTTATTATGTATTTATGGTTCAGACTGTGAGGGATACAGAGAAATTCCTTTGTTTGAAAGAGGAGCTATGCAGTTTGCTGGTCCAAGGCACCCATCCAGAGAGCCTTTGTGGAGAACGCAGATAGGCATGTTCTGGATCTCTCCAGGGTCCTGACGCTGTACTCCACTGCCGTTCACAGCTGGGTATACATTGTTTTACAGTCATAAGATTTGAGAGTAAGAACAGTAACTACAACAAAATAAAATAGTGATATGGGCCTGTGTAACTTCACAGGTGTGGAAAAGAGTCCGAACAGAAAAGGCGTGTTCATTGGACTGAAAATTGTTTCAACTCCATAAGAGCAAATACTTCAGGCTCCTTGGTGCAGAGTATCTATGCTATCTGCTCAGGGACTGGGGACTACAATGCATTTGCAGACAGGGTTTGCTCAAAGTCATTTCCAGACTCTTTTTCTTTCGAATTATTTCAGCTGGTAGTAATTTATGATGGAAAGGGTCTCGGAGTCAGAGGGGTCTGCATTTACATCTTGATGCTGACATGAATGGATCGCCTGAAGGATTTAGCTTCTGCATCCTGGTCTTTTAACTGACTATGTCACTTCATATTTTCAGAAGACTGTGCGTAGAAGGAGACTGCTTGTTCGTTTCCTGGCTGCCCAGACCCAAATAATCACATGGAAACTATATTAATTACAACACTGTTTGGCCAATGGCTCTAGCATATTTCCAGCTAGTTCTCACATCTTAAATTAACCCATTTCTATTAATCTGTGTATCACCACGAGGCTGTGGCCAATGGTAAGGTTCCTAAGGATCTAGCATGTCCTTCTTCTTTGGCAGCTACATGGGGTCTTTCTGACTCTACCCACTCTCTCTCTTTATCTCTGTTTGGATTTCCCACCTGGCTTCACTCGGCTAAGCCACTGGCCAAAACAGCTTTATTCATCAACCAATAAAGCAACAATCTTGGTCTATTGATACATATTTAAGGTCAATTTTGTTATATGTATTTTTGTTCTTGTTTAAGGTATTATGTTTAGACAGCTCATTTGAAAATGTAATGTATAATTAAAATTACCGATTAGTAGCCATTTATAATAGTCAAACTTGTAGTCATGTCATGTTAGTTGGATTTTTCTAGATGTACAGAGATATATTTCAAATAGATATGTATTCTTCAAACCTTTCAAAGACTTACAGAATATGGCATTTAAAATGTTTTAAGAACTTAGACTTTTCTCAACAGTGAGACATGTCTGCTTCTGGCAGTACCAATTACTTCAGAGAGGTTGATGGGCATTGAAGGAACTCATTATGGAATTTGTCTTCAATGTGACAAGGCTAGCCATTTGGGCAAGAAACTGCTCTTGCCTGGACTGCTTGGTGGTATGCTGTATGAACTGGACATGGAGGACCCACAGAAAAATGACTGTTGAACTTGCCTAAAGGTGAGATAGTCCTTCAGGATTCCTGCTTCATGAAAGAGTCTGTCTGACATTCTGCAGGATATAGAAGAAAGTGATTGACAAACTTCCATTATAGGCTAAATAGTCTTTCAAATTTCCTGTTTCATGGAAAAGTCTGTCAGATACTATGGACCTGTGTGCTGAAGATGGATGTCCTATTGTTATAGAAGAACTCTGGGTGACTGTCCAGGCAGCGAGATGTCTCAGTCAATTCCAGAGTTTTGGAAGTTGCTTACAATGCACTTCCCGTTTACTTAGGTAATATTATATCCTTCTGGAGTCTTTAAACAGTTAAAGACAGAAAGATACACCTTTCCATAGTTATGATAAAAGATAAATTAGATATAAAACTTTAGACTCTCAAAGATAGATGATAGTATATTTTCTTTAATTTTGCCAGACACAAATAGACTAAATATTGTAACTGTAATCCTTGCTTGAACCTGATTTGTTATATGTAATTTTGCTATGTTGAAGTTAAAACCTTCCTTTTTATTTAGACAGAAAAGGGGAGATTATGTGGGTTTCCCCTCTGTAAGCTATGAATATGTTTTATTACCATTGGTTAATAAAGAAGTTGTTTTGGCAAATGGCTTAGCAAAGTAAATTCAGGAGGGAAATCAGAACACAGCTAGAGAGAGAGAGAGTACATGGAGTCAAAAGACACCATGTTGCTGCCCAAGGAGAGAGATGCCAGAGCTTTACCCGGTAAGCTGCAGCCTTGTGGTGATACACAGAATAATAGAAATGGGCTAATTTAAGAAGTAAGAGTTAGTTAATAAGAAGCCTGAGCTACTAGGCCAAGCAGTGTTGTAATTAACATAGTTTCTGTGTGATTATTTGGGTCTGAGCAGCTGGGCATGAGCAAGTAGTCTCTGCTTACAACTGTGTAAAAATTGAGTAATTCATGTTACTCCATATATTCTACATGCATCTTTATGTTGTTACATTGTTTAAAAACAATATATACACATGTGTATAGGTACATATATGCTTTTGTTATATATGTAATTTAGCATATACATACAATTATAAATATTATTGCATATATTATGCCTTGTAAATATCTCACTTTTCTGTGCTTTTGGTTATGGTGCCAACTAATATTTCGCTTGGTATAAATGTAGTTTCTGTACTTTACAAATTGATCTCTTTCAGTGTTGACATTTCACTAAGCCTCAAACTGCAATTTAACTATTTCTTCATGCTTAGAAAGCATTTTTATTGTAAATTTGTTTTCTTTCTTTAAATTTAAATAAATATTTTTCATTTATTTTACATACAAACCAGTTTCCCCTCCCTCCTCTCCTCCCATCCCCTCCCCTTTAGAAACATTTTTATTTGGTTGGAGAGCATTTCTTGGTAGCTTGTGAATTGTGTATTCACTTTCATTTGTTATTTTGTTCACTACTTAGTAAGCATGTATTGAGCACTTATCCCAGGAGCCACGGGTGTTTAGGGCATGTTTGGGGCTTGAAGATACAGAAGTGAAGAAGGCAGAGTGAATCCTTCCTGCAAGATTCAAGCATTGACTATCACCACGAGGGCTCTCCAGCAGAGCAACAATGAAACCAGACATGTAGTTGATAACCTTCTGGTAGCCATATTATAAAAAGACAAAGAGATGAAGCTAATGTTGACAGTACATTTTTACCCTAGGAGGCATAAAAATTTATTATCTCACATATTATTCAATGTATCAGTGAGATAATTTGCATTCTCCTTTTATATACTGTCATTAAATTTTGTATGTATTCTGCAGTGATTGCACATCTAAATTCTGAGTAGCCAATTCCATGTTGTCGATAGCATAGCTGTTGCCTGCTATCCTGAACAGGGTAGCTCCTTTAAGGCAAGCAGCTCATGGCACACACTGCACAAATGGACATTTAGTAGCATTTAAAGAAAGAAGGGATCATATTTCTTTCAGTTCTTAGTTAAATGGCCCTGGATATTTTCTATACATTCTAGTATCCCAAAGGTATCCATTAGTATTAAGAGGAAATTGTTTAAATCAGTGATTCTTTTTTTTAAAAGATTTATTTATTTATTATGTGTACAATGGTCTGCCTGCATGCATCCCTGTGAACAGAAGTTGGCACCAGATCTTATTTCCAGTAGTTGTGAGCCACCATATGGTTGCTGGGAACTGAACTCAGGACCTCTGGAAGAGCAGTCAAAGCTCTTAACCACTGAGCCATCTCTCCAGCCCTAAATCAGTGATTCTTGATGGGGATGTTAGAACTCATCAGTAGGGGCGGAAGACATTGTGGTTGAGATAGTCTTTGGGACTGATGTGTTCCTACTTCTGCTGACTTACGTTTGGTCTAGAATTTTAAAGAAAGCCTAAATTTTAGGTTTCAGAGTGCAATTGAATCATATATAAATTCTCAGAGTCTAAATTGGGATGACTTTTTTTTTTTAAAAAGAGGAAATTAACAGAGAAGCACAATGATAAAGTACACACAAGCAAGAGACTCCGGAGTGAGGGATGCTTTGCTTTCCAGGAGCCTTCTTTTCCACTGCTCCAGGGAGCTCTGCGATGCACCCATAACAGCCTGACAGCCACAGCCTGAACAGACTGCAGTGCTGGGAGGGTTTCTGCACACAGGGCTGGATATTACCCTATGTTTCAAGGTGAATCCAGTTCCTACGGTAATATATGAGTGTGTTGCAAGTCCAAGATTCCCTGAAATGTAGTCCAAGAAAACAGGCGAATGGAAGTCCAAATAGAACAAAATGACCTCAAAGAGGCCAAAAGAACACACACAGAAACAGCACAGGTTTCAAAACAAAGTGCAAAATCTTCATTTGTAGTTTTTCTGCTGGGAGGAGTTACCCAGGGTTGGGGCTGCTGCATCTGCCGCATACGGGGTATGGATGGATTAATGCACACACAAAGAATTTCGAGGACTTTAAGTTGCTTTACTTTTCTCCTTCTTAGTAAAGTGTTCCTATTCCCATCACAAGAAGAGCGAACATTCTCTCCTTTCCTGCTTTTACCCAGACCATGAACACCTAGCTTGCTTGCAGTCAAAACAGTAGTTGACTTGTGCAGGCAGCCCTAAACTTGTAGAAATTCTCTAGGGTTCTTTCTTAGGACAGCGACTACCACATTTTCTTTCCCAATTTCACAGCAGCTCCACACTTTGAAACATGGGAAGGGCTTGTCCCTGAAAACTGTGAGAGGGTGTGCGTACAGTTTTATGAGAGTATCTTCTCTTTTATTACTGAGTGGTGGGATGTACTAAAACTTGCCAGAGTAAGTGTGTGTTATAAATCCGTGATGGAGAGGGTAGGGGTCTGGAGGAAAAATGCACCGCTGCCATCATTTCAACTATGGCAATTGCCTATAAGAAATGTGAAATCAAAAGAAGGAACGGGTGAGCTAAAATTAACTCGAAGTCCCAGAAGCTGACAAGCAGCTACTGTGATTTAGAGCCAAGCGACATCAAGTCCAGTGTTGAAATGAGAAACGTGGAGGACAGGCGTTTTTATGTTGGCTGTAATTGTACAAGGGAAGACAATGATTTGTGGAAGGGTGATGCTAATGACAACAAGCCAATGTCAAAGCCCAGTGAGGGAAGGAGAAATCCCAGAGACAGAGCATATTGCCCCCAGCTTGAGCTTAGGAGGGAGAAGATCCGGTGCTAGAGGGAGAAAAATGTAAATGTGGAGACTTATGTCTCTGGCTGGGTTCCTCTTCTGATTGGGTGGTCTCTCCACGCAGGCTAACTATGGGCTTTCGCAGAACGCATCACCCCCTCAGCCCACACAGCTGTTCCAGGTGGTATTTTAAAACTTCCCGTTTTCAATTATGGTAGCATCCAGCTCCAAGTCCTGCTGGATGGGAGATAACTTTATGGTTGAAAAAGAACCAATTTGTTTTAGTGATCAATTTTTTGTTATCATTTGGTCACTTTGTGTTCCTCATCCTTCCAGATGGCCTCCAGTCCTGGACCGGCACAGTTAGCACACTGTTTCCCACTCCATTCACGTTTGCCCAGGCTGCCAACTCCTCCATTTCTCATGGTTCATTTTTCTCTGCTACCTAACCTTGGGGATGAGTGTGAAACTATGTTTTTTTCCTGTTTGGACTGACTCTTTTGTCAAAATAACAACCAAAGAACTTTTATTTATTTATTTGAGTGAACATGAAAGTGGGTGGGTACAGAGGTCGGGGAGGATCTGGGAGGGTTTGGGGGGAAGAATATGTTCAAAATAATTGTATGAAATTCTCAAATAGCTAAGATACAAAATTCCTTAAAAAGTAAAATAAGAAGAGAATAGAAAACTCTGATATAAACACACATAGTAGAAATGTATACACAATATATACAAACACATACACACACGTATATATATATATATATATATATACATACATACATACATATAATCAAGACAGGGTTTCTCTGTATAAGAGCCCTAACTGTCCTGGAACTCACTATGTAGACTCGGCTGGCCTTGAACTCACCGAGCTGTCTGCCTCTACCTCCTGAGGGCTAGGATTGAAGGCATGCACTACCACTGCCTGGCCCAGATGTTATATATATATTTTTACATTGAGTATATTCCCCAATAAAGACCCATGTGTTGAAAGCTGGTTCCTGAGTGATAGGGTTGAAAGGTGGTAGAACTTTTTTTTTTTTCTTGAGTCAGGGTTTCTCTGTAGCTTTGAACCCTGTCCTGGAACTAGCTCTTGTAGACCAGGCTGGCCTCAGACTCACAGAGATCCGCCTGCCTCTGCCTCCTAAGTGCTAGGATTAAAGGTGTGTGCCACTACCACTCGTCCAAGGTGGACGAGGTAGGAGGTCCTCGAGTCAGGGAGTCCATACCCATTAATGGGGTTGGGGACATGACACCCTGCCTCTTCGTTTTCCTTTCTTGCCTCCCAGTCAAGATGTGAGTGCATACTCCTGCCATGATATGCTGCCCCAGCCCCATGGAAGCAGACCTAAAAGTAGTAGATCTGCTCAGCCAGGGACTAGAGTCACCAGAGAGCTGTGGATAAAGGAAATGGTTGTTGTGTAGAATTTAGTTACCTTATACATTTTTTTATATTTAACTATTTATTTTACATTTTAGTTATGTGCATGTGTATTATTGTGTGACTATACACACATAGGTGCAGAAGCCTGTGGAGGTATGAGGCGTTGGATCTTCCTGGAACTGGAATTACTGGCATCTGTGAGATCTCTGACTCGGAAACTAGAGATCAAACTCCAATCCTCTGCAAATTCGGTAAGTGATCCCAATCAGGGCAGCCTCCCTCCAGCCCTTACATGCTTGTTATGGTGATTTAAAGCCAACGTTCTGCACTAGATTTAGAAAATGTTTATTTTGTGAGAATTATATATATATATAATTATATATTTAATTCTTAGTTATATAAGTTATAATTACATATGTAATATATGTAATCACATCTCTCCTTTCTCTATTCCCTCCCTGAACTCTTCCCATAATCCTCCTCCTCACATTTCACCTCCCGACTTTATGTTCTCCTCTTCTTCGATTTTTTTTTCAGTAACCCACTGAGTTTGATGATTCCCATACCCACAAGGTTGTAAGTTCATCTCCTGGAGCATGAGCAACCTGCCTGGGGCCTCACCCACAAAGACAACTGACTCTCCCTCCCCCAGCAACTGCTAATTGTTACTGACTTCTCAGCTAGGGTGGAGCTTCACGAGCCATCCCCTTCCTTGCTGGAATGTTGACTGGATTGATCCTGTACAGATCTTACCAGGCAACTGCACGTCTTGTGAGTTTGTTGGGCCATGGGCCCGTCATGTCCAGAAGACATTGTTTCTCAGCAGACCTCCCTAGCCTCTGGATCTTACAGTCTTTTGGCTTCTCGTATGTGATGTTTCTTGAGCCATGGGGTGGGGAGGGTGTGAAATGGATATCCTACTTAGAGTTGAGAGCTCCACAGTCATTCTCTGCAGTTGTGGGTCTCTGCATTAACCTCTGACCTCTGCAAGAACAATCTTCTTGAGGGTTGAGAGTGGCACCAATCTATAGCGTAAGGGTGAGTATTTGGAAGGCAGTTGGATACTATGTTCACTTAGCAAAATAGCAGTAGCAGATTCTCTTCTAAGACCTATGACCTCCCCAGCCAGGCAGCTTTTCTGGCCAAGTTTACAGTATCAGACTTGAGACCCCTCTTGAAGAGTAAGCCTTAGATCCAATTAGAAGGCTGTTAATGTCCCCTATATAGGTTTATAAAACAAGACGATTGATGATTTTTCTGCCTTAGCAGCCTGTATAGCACATGGCAGAATTAAGAAAGCAGCCAGGCAACAGGGAGTATGTTTTTTTGCGATGTGGCCAATGGGAGTGGTGTCGTTCACAATAGGGTTTTACCATCGAGTTTCAGTGGACAACCAAGAGCAGTGGCAGGAGCCTGTATTGTTTAAACAATGTCTTCATGGTCCAGCTTTCTAAGAAGCCCCCTCTAATATGTTCCACCCTGGCGTCAGACCATATTTTAAAAGAGTGTTTCTATGAGAATTGTATCCTGGGAAATTTATAGCTGGGTACTGAGCAGACCTGAACTAATTCTATATAGAAAGTAGTCAGGGCTTGCAAGTCCTGGATATCTTCTGGAGAGTTATCCAACATCACTTCATTCTGAGGGAGTAAAAGGCACGGTGTATGAGAAGCGCCGAGAAGACATCTAAGCTTCTACAGAAAGGAGACCTTCCAGGAGCAGATGAGAGCAGGTGTTCATATAGAGATTATTAGTTACTTTTCGTCTGTTGAAGTTGAGTGCCTAACAGAGACCACTGAAGGGAGGAGAGGTTTTCTGCCACAGTGTAGGGGGTCCAATTCACTGTGGTGGGGGAGGCTCAGTAACTGGAGCAGCTGGGTCCGTGGAGACTGGCCTTACAGCGGTTGGTCACGTTGTGGTGGGAGACAGGAAACAGGAAGCTCAGGCAGAAGATGAGACAGGCACAATCCTCAAAGGTCTGTTCTTACTTATCTTCCTCTATCAACTGTGTGTCCTACCCCAACTATTCCACAACCTTTCCAAAAGGGACCTAATATTGAAACAGATGAACCTGGAGTTTGTGTGATTTTATAATTCAGACCTCAACCAACAGCACACTTTATATTTTGACTAAAAAATAACTTTGACAATCTATTTCAGAGTGATCAGAATGGCAAAGAAACTAGTTAAGTAAGAACCATTGGAATTATACACATGTTATTTTAAGCATCTTTATTTTTTGTCCTACCTACATCCTTTCTTTTAATTAAAAAAATATTTTCTGTTTAGATGGTAAATCCTATGGCTCCAAATTCAGAAGGACAAAGGTTGTCTATGACAAATTTCTCTTTCCTACCTCTTTCCTTCAGCTAAACAACCCTCAATGTAATAAGAAAAGTTCTTGGTTGTCTTGAGGGCATTCACTTTTAAACAGCAAAAGTTTATTTCTCACAGATATGGGGATGGAAGTCACATGGGGGTGATGGTGAGTCCTTCTGAGTTCAGAGTTCTAGAATCTTGACAAGGCAAGACAGTAAGCTAGCTCTTCGCCTCTTCTTGAAGAAACTCCATTCATGAAGACTTAATTGTCTCTTGATAAAAGTTAGGGTCATCTGGAAAGAGGGAACCTTCATAGGATTAGCCTGTAAGAAAGTCTGTGGAGAGATTTTTTTTGATTAATGATTGATATAGGAGGGCCCAGGACACTGGGTGGTTCCATCCATCGGCAGATGTCCTGAGTCGTATAAAAGAGTAAGTTGAACAAGGCATGGAGAGCAAGCCAGTAAGCATAGTTACTCTGTGGGTCTGCTATTCCTGTCTCCACATTCTTGGTTGAGTTCCTGCCCTGGCTTCCCTTAACAATGGACTTTTAGCTTGGAAGCCAAATAACCCCTTTTCTTTCCAAGTTGTATTTGGTTGTTATGTTTCTCACAGGAGAAACCAAACTAGAACCTTCAAGGTCCTCATACTCAAATTCCATCACAGTGGAAATTAGATCAGAGCATGTGAATCTTAGATAGCAGAGTGGGGGTCCACAAACATCCAGACCACTTCTTTGAACATATTTGCAATCAAATCATCTTTCTTTGTACAAATATTTGCATGCCGTTACTATACATAATGGTTTTAGTCTGACAGTAGACACTGAAGATGTAAAGAGCTTTTTAAAATGGCTACATAGTATTCTCATATATGTCTTGATATAGCCAGCAAATCCACATCTGTGAGCGTTTTGGTTGTCTGAGCCTCTGCTCACTTTAAAAAATGTTACAATGCACTTTTTTCTAAAATGATGAAATGTCTAGACTCCTAAAAGTGGGATTTCTCCACTCAATGTGTTATTTATAAATGTCCTGCACAGGAGGTCTTGTCCTGAAGTGTTCCTGCAGTACATATTAGCAGGTCTCAGAGCTGTGCTGCTCTGCTAACAGATTCTTCTGCCTCGCTACTGCAGCCCTTCTATTATGAGTGAATTTTGAACATCGTTTCAGTCAGCTAGCATCTATCTTTCTATGTAGACAATGTGCTTATATTCTTTGCTATTTTCTGAATGTGTTATTAGACTTTCAAAACTGATTTGTAGTTGCTCTTTATATGTTGTGAGAACTGTCAATTTATGCTATGTGGCGGCAATAAAGGAAGGCTTGTTGTGAAAATGGTGCTGATAAACTAAGAACTGACAGGGGATCAAGGTAGAAGGAGAGAAAAGCAGCTGGCATGTGCAAGCTCCCTTCTTCTTACATCGCCGGTCAATCTATTGCTGCTTTTTGACCTGTGCACATCACTCTCCATCTTCAACTCCTTTTGACATGATCACACGCTAGGGATAACCTAGAATGCTTCTAAGTCTTCAGCCTTGACTGTGGCAGCATCTTTGGTCCCACCTGTTCTTAGACTTGTGTCTTCCTGGACTGTTTTCCTTGGCTCTCTAGTCTGCACTGTGGGACTGTAGAGCCCCCAATTGTGTCAGCTATCTACAAATTCCTGTTTATAGCTGTACATCTGCTCCACTGATTTTTCTTCCTCTGGCAAGTTCTGACGGACACATACATTAGGTGGGCGCTCGGCTCTTCATGGCATGGCTTTACCTCTCCAGATTTCTTGTATTTTTACCGTTGCTTGGTGAATTTTGCCAGACAGAAATGAAGGCTATGTGTATAGCTGCATTTATCCACGTGTTATGTTTTATTTTGTTTTGAGAAAGAGTCTCATTATACAATTTGAGCCTCCCTTGAATTTGCTATGCAGTCCACGCTGGCTTCCTGCTTGTGATCTGCTGGGGCCTCTCGGGCTGGCATTGTAGGTGTGCATTACCATGCAGGGCAAACATTTATTCATGTTCTGTGTTTAACTTCTGAGTGACTTTTATTTTTGATACTTGAGATGGAACCCTGGGCCTCTTTCCTTGCCCATATTGAATACATGTTCTACACTGAGCTGCACCCAGCTCAGCATTCTGACTTTTTTGTTTTTTAAATAAGAGGAAGGCTTTTCTCTTTTAGAATGATGACAAATTGTAAAGATTCTTCCTAGCATCTTAATGGTTTATTTCTCCCTTTAAAATCAGACAAACCAACCTCTAATTATACCAAAGGTGGCCAAGGTATAAACATCAAAGCACTCAGATCAGTTTGGACTGGATATGATTAGGAGAGATGGCCATGCTTAGTTCCATAAAGGTTTCTCCTTGAATCTATCTTCAGAGGTCATCTGTGGTGGGCTGGGTCTTGCCCTCTCTAACTTCCTCGTCCATTGCTCTTGGAGCAGAAAGCATCTGAAGTCGACAAAGATGTTATATAGGTATAATTGAGGATAATGTCTCCCTCCTGCCTATGAACATTGCTAAAATGAGAACTTAATATTAGTTTGCGCAGCACTGTAGAAAGCAATTGGAGGCACATATACTGGAATAGATGTGATATCATTAACTTTAAGGTTAAATGCCTGCTCAGTGAGCTACCTGCACAAGTAAATTAAATCAAACGTTTAATGTTACCTATGCAGGTTACTTCATTTATGAAGGTTAAATAGCTGAATTTCAATTTAATTTTTTTCAGCTCTGCCGTGGAGGAAGAATTCCTGTTGTAAATACCCTTCTAAATTGCTAAAGGAAAACATCTATGAATATTAATGATTTGTTTTCTCACCTTTTCAATGTGGTAATGAAATGATGACAGGAGGCAAGTGCTATAAATTAACTACTTGAGTGTTAAAATATATAAGACAAAAAGTAATATGAGAATGGCATAATTGACATGAAGCATCCTAAATGGATTGCCTATTGGCAATCACTGGGATTCACATTGGTGGGATATATATCACCGTTTCAAAATGTGGAGAAAACTAGATTGCAAAGAGGAAATGCCTGTTTGGGCTCAGGGGTTCAGTCTGTGTTTGTTGTTTACTGTTTTGTCTGTGCTGAAGCTGAATGCCATGATGGGGAGAGAGTGTCAGAGTACAGGTCTTATCTCATGGTTACTACAGGGCAAGGGATGGGGTGGTGCTGGCTTCCCAGTTGCCTCTTGCTCCTTGGTGACCTGACCCTCTTTCCTGTAGGCCCAGCCTTCTAAAGATTCCTTTGTCTCCTATCTCCAATGGGTAGAAATCAAATCTTAAACACACGAACTTCAGAGAAAATTTAAAATCAAAACCGTAACAGCTAAAGTACATGAAAACGAGGGACCAGAGAGATAGCTCTCTGCCAAAGGCTCTCTTTACCAAGCCTGATGACCCGAGCCTGCTCCAACCCACATAGTGGAAAAAAAAATAAAAACAACAAAAGCAAAAACGGACTTAGAAGAGTTGTTCTTTAACCTGTATAAGCGTGAATACTACCTGAGCACACACACACACACACACACACACACACACGCACGCACGCACGCACGCACGCATGCACACACACACGCTCACACACACACACGAATGATTTTTTTTAAAACATTGAAGATTTTCAGAGATAGGCATACTTAAATTTTAATCAGTGTTAGATATTTACATCAGTTACCAGTTGAGATTATTTAGTCATTATTAAGACAGCCATGCTCATATAATAATAACTTCAAGGTTGTATTCTTCTTTTTAAGACTTTTTTTGGGGGGCTGGAGAAATGCTCAACTGTTAAGCATGCATGTTGAGGGCTGGGTGATGCCGCAGCGGCTGAGAACCCTGGCTGCTCTTCAAGAGCACCTCCGTTCAATTCCCAGCACCCACGTGGTGGTGCTTCCTACGAGCACTGGGTACAGCACGGGAAAATTAAGTACAGCATTTTCAATCCATGAGTCATAGAAATTACCTTTGTAGTGTAAAGCCTGTGTTGTGTGATTTTGCCCGCAATTGTGGGTTCTGCATTTTGGAGCCACTTAGAGTTGTAGAGGAGGACTGGAGAGGCAGCGAAGGCAGATGGGAGTAGTTGGGCCATGGTGGCGTGCTGGCTACTTTTTGTCAGCGTGACACAAACTACTGTCACCTGGGAAGAGGGAATCTAAAACTGTCTCCATCAGATTGGCCTGTGGAGCATGCAAGGGTTGCATTTTCTTCATTAATGACTGATATGGAAGGCGCCAAACCTGGCCAGGTGATCCCAAGCGGTAAAGAAGAATTGTAAGCTGAGAAAGCTACGGCAAACAAGTCTATAAACAGCAACCTTCCATAGTCTGCGCTCCAGTTTCTGCCTGCAGGTTCTTGCTTTGAGTTCCTGTCCTGACTTTCCTTCATCATGGTCTGTAACCTGAAAGCTAAAGTAAGTCTTTCCTTCCCCAAGTTGCTTTTGGTTTCTGTCTTATCCTAGGAACAGAAAGCAAACTAGAACAGGTGGAAATGACACACAATGTATAATCATCTGTTTAAGAGCGTAGAGAGCGAACCGTGCTCCATACAAATGAAAGTTAACTTGTGGGAAGAACTCGCGCTCATCCGTAGCTCAGGTGTAGTTTTGCCCTCGACGTCCCCCGTGCACAGCTGCTAGCCACGGATCTTGAATTGCTTGTTAGTTGGTCTTTCTGTATAGCCTAACTTCCTATAAGTGAGTAAAACATTTAGTTCCTTTTCTTTGACTTCTTCAGGGAAAAGTCTCCTGAAGAACAAGTCCTTACAAGGTTCAACTCAACTGTCTCTAAAAATAATAGGCCTGAGTATGGACTCACCTTTGGGAAAGAAGAGGTGGAGTGGAATGAAGTTTCTGCCCTCGGTGCATTAAAACAGGCTCCAACTTTCCCTGCCGTCTTAAATTCAATGGTTAATCCACGATTAACATTTTGTAGTCACTTTAAATTACACGTATACTCTACTGCCATATGTAAAATAAGCATATAAATAACTTCTAATGTGTGCAAAAACCTTTTATTAAATTATCTGATGACAGGAACAAGTTTTCTTGAAAGGGCAAAGGAGTCGGAGGAGTTTTATGTGACTTAATCAGCCAGATTCTAGATGTGATTTTGCAGATGCATTTTATTAGCCAGCTGAATCTGGTTCTATGTTCCCCTCTTGATTTGGGAGATGAACAGAGGTATTCCTTCCTGCCCAGTGTGGGGAGTGGAAATGCTTCATTCCTTATAATTTTATTCTTCAGGATACTTAAGCCTTATCAATGGAAAAAAATCAGTACTAGATTTGAATTTATTTTTATTAGTTCAGGGGGCAAAATCTTTGAGGGTGGAATAAAGGGTGTCAGTTGGACTCAGTGACTGGCCATTGACTTAGGCACACTCAAGTTCTCAGTATTTCTGCTGAAACTTCTATGGCTGAGTACAAGGTTTGCTCAGACTTAGTCTTTAGCAGTGCGATATGCATGTGCCGTTTGGATGTTTGTTCTTGATGCGTGATGGTTTAAATCAGAAAAAAGAAATCACAAATTTCAGAGAGTTAATCTCTGCTTCCAGGCCATGGGTTTGGGCTGCAGAAGCCATTTTCATACTTATGGGGTTGCTTTCATTTGCAAAAGTGACCCAGGTCAGTGGGGCCTGGCAAAGCAAAGCAGTTCAGTCACTTTGACTCTTAGAGGAAACATTAGCTTGTGGAGAGGAGAAGTGGACAGCAAGATGCTGGAGAGATGGCTTCTTGGGTAAGAGTACTTGCACAAACAATCACGAGGGGCAGAGTTTGGATCCCAGCATCCATGTAGCAAGCCAGATGTCCTGTGAACGCCTGTAATCCCAGCTCCAAGTAGTTCTGATGCCCTTTGCTGTCCTCTGTGCTCACAGAGGACCTTGCAGCTCACTCTCATAATGCTACTCTTACACGGACATCCACACATATAAATAAATAAGTAAAATATAAAATCCTGGAAGGGAATACTTTGCCATCTGACTGTACCTGAGAGGTCTTTGATCTAGTTTTTCATGAGGATTGATTATACTAATTTTTTTGGTAATATTCCTCCTTTGTGATTGAGCTAATTTGGTGACTTTCTGATCCTCATACCCTAAAGAACCGGAGCCACGTAAATCAAGGAGGGCAATGTGTAAAAGCAGCCTTTTCCTTCCTTTCCTACTTATCCAGGCTCAGCATCCAAGGCAAGAGAACTGGATGGATTGCCGGGCCATATCAAAAAGACTTCTGACAGCTCTGAATGCAATCACTCCATACTAGTCCTCCTGTGATGGAAGCCTGAGAGGAAAGTGGTGTCCCAGCAGATTCCAAGAAGGATTGGGCTTAGGACATGTTACATCATCTTGGCATTGAGGAACGAGCATGAGAAACAGAAAAAAAATTCTGTGTCTGCTCCTCCTCACCCATCCCCTGAAGCAGACCATAAAAACGTAAGCCAAAAATACTAAATCAGCACAGCCAAGAAAGACCCATTACCTGAATCAGGGATGAACACAGAAGATCTTTGCAAATCACCCTTACCCCATCCCCAGAATGAAGAAAGCGATGGTTTATCCAGGAAGCCTATCCATGTCCAGGTAGTAAAACATTTTAGTACCAGCTGCCTTTCTGAGTGTGCTCGGTTTGCGACCGTCTTTTAAACAAAAGGAAGGCACATGCTAAGCATACTTGGCTCTAAGTGGATGGGAATTCGTCTGCGAAAGCTCAACTCATGCCATCAGGTTTTAGCTGAAAATAAAGGAAAGGACACTAGTTTGTTCCTAAAGGTGCCTGACAAGCAACATGTCCTCCAAAGTCAATTATAAACTTTCATTCTAGGGAGAGCATCTCTGGTCATGCAGCAAAGGAGTGTTTTTATCTTCAAAGACACAGAGGCACCAAGAAGAATCCGAACTAATAGACCTTGCAAACTCCTCCTCCTTGTTCAGCAGTTTCTGTGAACAAGGGCTCCCTGCACGATGTGCACAGCAGAGAATATTGCAGTACTAAGGTTTCTTTTTTTTTGTGATTCATTTATGTATTTTTATGGGCTTTGATGTTTTGCCTCCACGCATGTCTGTGTGAAGGTGTCAGAAACCCTGAAACTGGAGTTATCTACAGTTGGGAATTGAACCGGGGTCCTCTGGAAGACAAGCCAGTGCTCTTAACCACTGAGCCATCTCTCCAGTGCCATCACTGGGGTTTTGTAAAAACAAGTTGTATTTGATTGAAAGTGACATCACTTGACAGCAATATACAAGTCTTCCTCAGTTTGCCTCCCATATTGATGGGTTGGGAGGTCACAGGGAAAGGTGAGAAGCAGGATGAGAGGCGAAAGAGATGGAGTTCTGGGTTGTTTTATGCACAAGTGTGGGTGGATCTTTGTGCATCTCTACAGGTTTCTTTTGGGTGGGATTATGACGTTCTGCTGCTCTTTGTGGGAGAAATTTGAGCTTGTGTTCTGTTTACTCCACCTACCTAATTTCTGCCCTATCAAAAGGCCAAGGCAGATTCTTTATTCAACCAATGAAAGCAACACAAATACAGAAGGCCCTCCTACACCAATATGCTTAGTCCTTTTGCCTTTTAGTTTTTTACTAATTAAATTTGTTTTTAGACATATGTACCAACCACTCTCAACTACGAGCTCCCTATCATTTTTGTCAGCTCCCACTCCTTCTCCCAAATCTCTCCCTCATTTTCATAAGTATTTGTTTTGTCTTATGACCCACTGAGGTTAACCAGGGCTGTCTATGTGGCTCTGGAGCCTAGCGAGCTCAGCAATGGGTAAACAACAACAGTGGTTCTGTCTTTTCCAGACCCTGCTAATAGTCAATATTCCAGAGGTGCAGTATAGAACCCTGTAAGGGACTTTGTCTTCTTCAACATATTGAAGTAATAGTTAAGTCTTGTGTGGGCCCAAAGTACTGTCCTAGTCTGGTATTGTCTTCTTAGCTAATCCCTAATCCTTGGCAATCCTGTACATCTTTGGGAATAGGATGCCCAAAGACAAGATGTCTCTTTTAAGTTGGTTAGCTTCCAGAGTGACCAAGAGGTAGCTTCTAATTTGATTATAATCTCATCTCTGCATTAAATGACACCCCTAATACCATGACAGCTGACAACTGTCACGAAACAATTAGAATCATAAAATAAGGGGAAATAAGGCCGCTGAAATGACTTGGTGGACAAAAGAGCCTGCTAAGTGCAATTTCTGGAGTCCATATGGAGAAAGGAGAGAACTGAAGCCTGCTAGTCATCCTTTGGACCCTGAGCATACTGTCCTGTGTATGCCCCCTGACCCCCCCAACCACACCCACCTATACCCACACATACCCACACTCACACACACCCACACACCCTCACCTACA